>JZLH01S0022879.1:17313-33753 GCA_001188425.1 Eucidaris tribuloides | reverse complement strand
GGTTGGTGCGGAGTCACAATGATATTTACCAGATATATGAAATGTTACTGTTACATATTAAAAACAGTGAACTCCCATTATAACAAACTTGGTTATAACAAAATTCCTGTTACAAGGTAGAAATTCAGGTCTCAAATTATTATCTCTATATCATTATATGCTTTCACTGTTTGGTTACAACAAAATTTCGATACAACGAAAGAAACTGCTGCTCCCGAGGACTTCATTATAACGGGAGTCGCCTGTATATGTAATTGTACATCACTTATAGTCCTGTTCAGCGTACAAGAACTTCTGAAACTAATTTGGAGTTATCTAAGGATCTACATCTCACTAGCAGAACTTGCTATTTCCGTAGATTCCCTTTACCAAACAAATGTAAAACAACTCATCTCTGTTATATGTATTTTATCTCGTTTGTTTTTTGGTAATAAACTCTTTCATTCATTTCATTCATCTGTAAAACTATTTTCATTACAATATAACATTCTTTTCATTTTTCCTTTTTCTCACTAGAGTTCATGGAAAAAGAATTGTCGGTTTCTTTTAGTTTCCTAAGAGAAAGAAGAGAAGATTTAATCCTTGATAACATATTATAGATACACGGAAACTTCGTTATGAGGACCTAAATATCATGACAATTACCTTGTTATATCCGGGTTCCTCACTATATCGGGGTCCAAAACAAGAAATATAAAGAGTTGGTACTTGTAAAATCACCTTGTTATAAGGTTTTATATCCGACCTCTTTATAACGGGGTTCCACTGTTTTATATACAAAGATTGCTACTAAGACGATAGAACAAATCAGTCATTACCAAATAATCCATTATTAGCATTAATTATAGTGTATAATTTCGCTGATACATCTGGTCCTCCTACATGACTGATATTCATAACGTCCTAAGTTACTCCTCAGCAATAGTACCAATTTCCTTCAAGTAATTGGTTTTGAGACTTTTCAGATAGTCTTTGAGTCCAGCCTGGTCTAGTCTGGAGCTCCTGGCAGCCTGTATTAGTCTGTTAGCTAGTCTAAAGACTGGTCTCTGCTTGTTGACTTCATGACTGGCCTTCTGCTGGGTCTACAGGGATGTGAAACGGAAGAAAATGAGCAAACGGTTTGAATATGTGGTGAATAATTCCATATAAGTGCTTTGACTGTAACATGCAGTGCATTTTCCCAAAAGTAAATCAATGAATAGCTAATTAACTACCTAACTACCTAAATTAATATTTACCAAATAAATATACATACGTAACATAAAACAATGAATATTGAAAACTATAAAGTGAGAATTGTAAAGTTATATTTGTGTATCTGTGAGAATAGACATTACAAGTATGAAGAAAATCACAAGAGATAATGTCTGATACATAAACATCATGACCAACAATATTTGCATATCAAGCATTTTTCTTAAAACGCCATTCTTTTCATACTGCTAATCGCAACCAACCTGCTCGCAGCAAAATAAACAAAATTTGCAGTGAATTCTGTTAGGAAATGAAGAGAATAGGGGCATGATAATAAATCAAAATGATTTCTGCAGATAAAGAATTTAAAACATTCCAGAAACCTTAAAGTGATAGGCTAACATTGTGGAGCTTCATCTGAACTACATAGATGTGTTCATAATTATGGAAAAATAAACACCCTAGAATACAAAAGTTTGGAAAGTTACGCTGCCAATGGCAAGTTATGCATGAATAAACCATTAAAACTCGGGGCGAGTTTAAATAGCCTAGGTGTACACACAGTAAGTCTATGGTAGAAAATGGGCAGGTGAATTCGATCAACTTACGATTTTTCACTTTTTAAAGCACTAAATAATCATTTTGAAATACAATTTTTTCAGGGCGTTATTTTTAGACCTTATCAAAGACAATGGTAGCATGGGGAATCACGTAGCTCAGATTTTTTAACTGTGGTAAATGCTAGCCAATACCTTTAAACTTTAAGTTACGTTTATACTGGATGCAATAAGTTTATTGGTAAAGCCCCATTCCACATTGTCAGACGTTCTAATTTAACCAACAAAGAATTGGTGATTACTTCGTACACTATGTGTTATGGGCAAAGTGAATCTTGTACAGTACTGTATTTGTACAGAATAGATATAAAGTCATGATGTGTTGGTATTACTGACCTTTCTCTGTTGTGCCAACTTCTCAGACAATTTCTTTGCCTCAGTGATGATGGATGGTGGTAGGGTAGAGAGCTCGGCCAGCTTGATACCTTTGACATATTAAAAACCGCAAAATATGTTAAACATTAATTACTCAGGGTATATATATATGTCACTGAAGAAATATTGATAAGAATAAAGATAAAAGAGATTAAAAGATAGATAGATAGATAGATAGATGGATTGATAGGTAGATAAATAGATGGATTGATAGGTAGATAAATAGATAGATAGATGGATTGATAGGTACATGTAGATAGATAGATCGATTGATAGATAGATCGATAGATAGATAGATGGATTGATAGGTAGATAAATAGATAGATGGATTGATAGGTAGATAGATGGATTGATAGATAGATAGATCGATAGATAGATAGATAGATAGGTAGATAGATAGATAGATAGATAGATAGATGACTACTAAATAGGCATCACAAGGTTCATATACAGAAGAAACTGCTCAATGTCTAAAAGGTTACATAATGCAGACCTCCAAACTTTTCTGACCGAAAAGTGGGGATGATTTTGCTAAAAAAATCGGAAACAAACAGCATTTTCCACAGGAGAGTGTAGTAAAATCATCAAGAAAAATAGGAAAATCATATTGAAATATAGCTGGAAATGGTCAAAATTCAGATTATTTCCTGCAAATTTAGATTGATTGGGAGGTCTGCATAACGTTTCAAACCATGCATGGCAGAAAACTGCCAATTACTGATATTTGGCTAGGAGATTCAAGAATATCAAGCTTTATTGCGATGTCTTTTTGCCCCTCCCTACTCCTGCATGTTGTACCCATTATTGATGGAGACACATTTTTGCCAAATTATGAGCAATAAGTTTGTAGGAATCCTCCAAATTCACCATAGTACTCCTCCTTGGATCTGCCACGAGACAAGATGTGTGTATAGATGAGCTTATGGCTAGCCTGTCCTTCACCAGCACAATGTTCGACCTCGAAGTGATAGCTGGGTTGCATGATATTTGGAAAAAAAGATTTCAGATTTTCATATATTTCATATTCTATTGTCCAATACTGGAAATTCATTTTGTTTACATGGATTTATATATAGGGAACAAAACGAATAACATAAAAATATAACATTTAATATAATAATATATGACAAATATTCTCAGCATAAACAGTTTGAATATTTCTCACAGTATATGCTACACATTTTCACACTCATTTACCAGAAAATGGAGGGGCATGATATATCAAGGCTTAAGAAACAGCAAATGTAACCACGTGCAGTCTGTACGTCTCACTCATCATATGGCAGTTTTGTTGTTGTTGTTTTTTTTAGGATGACTCGATAAATGTCATTTCACTCTATAATTATATGACATATTTGGATGATGCATTTTGTCTTGATATACAGTATATATATTTAAAACTGAGTTAAATCATTGTAATCAAATCATCATCAACATCAGTCAACTTTTTCCCTCTTTATGAAGGGTTACTGACTCTCACGCCATGATGACACTACCTCCTTCCACTTCTTTCTGCCTCGAGCATCCTCCTCGTTCAGACCAACCATACTGCTTTCCTTCTTCATCACATCTTTCCATGTAATCTTTGGTCTCCTTTTCCTCTTATGCTATCCATTTCCAGATCCCATGCTCTTTTCACAGGTTCTTCATCTTCCCTCCTCAACACATGACCCATCCATCTCAAGCCACTTCTCTTTACCACTTCCACAACAGTTTCTTCCAAACCCAACCTTTCCATGAACTCACTTGTATTCTTTCTGTTAGATATTTTAACACCACACATTTTCCGAGGCTCTATCTGTTCTCCACAAAATACCCTCTTCTACTCTCTTCCACATTTCTGAGCCATAAACCATCGCTGTTCTGATACAATCCCTATAGATCTTGCCTTTTATTCTCATCATTAACCTTCTACCAGCTATGATTATGGCCAGCTCATTAAAGTTTATCCACACCAATCTGCATCTTGTTGCCACTGCAATCTCACATCCACCACCACTGTTGATTGTATCTCCAAGATAACAAAACCTATCCATCTTCTCGACATCTCCCATTTACATCCCTTCTTGCTCCTCCACCACTCCATTACTAATCTCCCTACATTTCTTGCACTTAAAACTCTCAGCTATTCTATTGGTGATCTTCTTCACTCCAGTACATCTTGCATGAACACACTTTTGACATGACATACATATGACAGAGTTCCTCATCACTCTCTTGTCACAGACACAAGGATTCATTTTGCTTTTAAACAAAACTTACATGTAAACAAATATTTGCTACCAGCATCATTTATTGCAAAACTAGATTGTTTTAGCAACATTAAACTTATTTTTCTAGAACATACTGTGTATTACTTACTTTTCTACATTTGGGTACAAAGCATCCAGATTTGTGATCTCCCTGAAGTGAGTTGCAAAGAACGTGAATGCCTTGAGACTGAGGAGATATTCACACACAGCATGGCAGATACCTACACCTTCATCACTGCTTGTACCTGGGTTACATGATTTAAAGAACACCCAAAAACACAAATATGTTTCAAAATTTGTTTAAATATCTTTGCAAAGTGTGAATATAGTGCTGAGATATGGTATTTAATTTTAATTGTAAAGCTCCTGCAATTTGGCCTTTGGCCACAAAGTGAGACTAATAAATCTATCTATCTATCTATCTATAACATGAAAACATGAGTCATGCTTTGATTGGCTTACAAACTGGCTATTACTGAATGCCTTGAACAGACATGTATACAATTTACTGAAGACTCATAGGTGATCACCCAAAACTCATTTTAATAGAACAGAACATGCAAATCAAATGAATCAGACACCTATTCTTGTTTGAAGTCCTATAGAAATAAAACGGTCGACCACAATTCCAGTACTAATGCTTCACATAGATAATTTCAAACTTCATCAATGAATGACTTGAATACGTACAGCCTTAAATAGCAAGATTTCCACTGGTAGGGACACTTGCCAGACAATTCTGCAATTTGAGCTGTTTCATAAATGTACAAGCACAGTATCCTACTACCTACAAAATTATAACATTATGTGCAACATGTGTTTACCTCTCCCTAATTCATCAATGATGACAAGCGAGTTGTGAGAACAATTCTGTACAATGTAGTTCACCTCTCGCATCTGAAAATCAAATAAAGAAAAATGAAGGAATTATTGTATCTAATTAATATGTGACAGAGGTAGATAATCTGCACTTGAACTGTCTTTTGAAATATCTAAGAAGTTTTGTCTGTCTATCTACAGTATATGTCAAACAAATTATTTTCCCAAGTGATGAGCTTTCATAACACATTATATTTATGAATCTTTCTGTCAATGCATACAATATTATATTCAGAATATTTTAATATTAGCATTTCACTGATGATCCAGTTTTTTGGTATCAGTGTTAGCATATTTGTAGAAAAAACACCTGCAGTAATTGTATCATATTGCTTTCCTCCAGACTAGTTTTCAACTTCACAGGTATTTCTTCTCAATACTTAATTTGCTGCTGTATTTGGTTTTCGATTATAACAGCTGTGATATTCCCTTGAAATAATCACATGATTGGCCTTACCTCCAGCATGAAAGTAGATGCATTCGTCTCGATGTCATCATCACACCCGATCCTAGAGAAGATCTGGTCACATATCCTGAAGGATGCATACTCCGCAGGAACAAAGGAACCAATCTGGGCCATAACCTGGAGAAGAGGGATCTGCTTCAGACAAGTCGACTTTCCACTCTGTCAGACAAAAGCAAGACCAGAAATATTGTTTTAGAGTAAAAACTCACAAATACCTTGGGATATTTGTGTCAACAATTTGCAAAGGCATATCACGATTCAAAAAGATAATATTCACATAAAAGAACTCACAAACAACCATATTTACACTGGGAATGTAAAATCAAAATCTATTTGCAAATTGTAAGTAGTCTAACACATAAACACTAATATGTGACAAAAAAATGGTATGCATATTTGGAACTTGATGATTCCAAAAAATACAGAATGCCATTAACATTTGAATGAGTTTTGCGAAACATAGGTCAAGTCACTGAATTCCTGATCTTCATCTCAAGAAAATATGGACATTACCAATCCATACACCATTAACCACAGTCTTTTAGAAATAATTCAAATCTATTGATTACTTGAAATATCAGTCAGCAAACTTTTTCCTGGAAGTAAATAATATTAAACTCGTGAAAGTCATGCACAAGCAGAAACAGATGTTTCCATACACATTGTAAATACAAAGTATTTCTGTAAATACAAGTATTTCTGATTAAAGTACAAAATAATGTCATTAGGTGGTATAATGATACATATATCATAAATTGTGCCTGCCTTTGTCATGAAATATTCATTGTATTATGTACAAAGGAGATTTAAAAAATTATATTTGTATGTTCTTATGATTGTATTTCTTCATAAATTTTGTTTAATTAATGATTTTTGAAGCGACTACAAATTTTGCTTTCCAAATGTTACGGTTAAAAGTGGAAAAATAGCATGTGAGTTCTCTGAATGTTTTTTCAACTTACCATATTTGGGCCAGTAATGATGACAAAATTACTCTCTTCTGAGGCATACTGCAACACAGAAACAAAATATTACAGAATATACATCTGATATGGTCACTAATAAAAGTTCTGTTTTCATCCACTGGATTAGGATGTCTGAGAGAATGTTGCCGTATTTAAACAAACATCTCTGTCAGCAATCATTTACTACTAATGATGGGTTTTATCAACTCGATCATATTTGAAGCAAAAGTAAATGAGTATCGATTCCGCCACTTGAGAGTTGATGATGAACAATGTACACAGTTATCTGTGCTTGATAACAGACCTTGTAAACCTTGTACAGCAATATAACCAAGATCAAACTACTTGGTAGTCAGATTTGTTGAGAGATTTACATAATCATGAACGGGAATAGAATGCGATGTAATAAATTATTTCATTTGTCTCTCTCTGTATTTTAGATCACAACTGCTGATCTATGATTTAACAAACTTGTCAGAAAAAATGAACCAGGTTTCGAACCCGAGAGCGTCTACAGTATCCGGGCTGGCGACAATCCACCAGGGCCATCCTGTTCAACGCATTGACACAACGAGGAACAATCCAAAGCTCACACTTCTGACATTGTTTTGTTAAATAGTACCACAGGCGGGAAATTTTTTTCATTATTATTATTCAATGAAAGGGATTATTTCAGAGAGGTAATGCGATGTAATAATTATTCTTGGCGTCTCTCTCTGTATTTAGAATCGCAACGCTGATCTATGATTTAACAACATGTTCAGAAAAACTGACCAGGTTTCGAACCGGTCTACAGCTATCCGCCGCTGCCGACAGAATACCAGGCATCACTGCTTAACAGCATTGCACCGACGACCGAGGAACAAATACCAAAGCTACATCTTGACATTGTTATGTTAATGTCCAAGCCGAGTTTTATTTATTAATATAATGAAAGGGATTATTCAGAGGGTGAAATGCGTGTAGGATGAAATTATTCAATTGTTTCTTCTGTAATTAGATCGCAATCTGCTGAGCTATGATTTACAAACATGTCAGAAATACAGAGAAGATAGGGTCGGTCGTGTCTAATGCTGTTAACCAGTGATGGCCTGGTTGTATTGTCGCAGCCCGGATAGCTGTAGACGCGGGATCGAAACCTGGTTCATTTTTTCTGACATGTTTGTTAAATCATAGATCAGCAGTTGTGATCTAAAATACAGAGAGAGACAAATGAAATAATTTATTACATCACATTTCACCTCTCTAAATAATCCCTTTCATTTACTAATGGGAATGGAATAATACTGAAATATCCATTATATTACAAATGTACACCAATATTACCAATTCATCTTGATTATTGTTTTCTCTGGCCATCTACTTAAATACTGACAGTTCTATGAGATGGTGGTTTCAAGCTAATGAGAGTCAAAGTTTGAAAACATGATAGTTCAAATTATTGCAGACAATGGTCTAGTTTTGTAAATTGTTCAGCACTTGGCATCCGATTGCAACTACCAACTGGAGAGTCATACTTGAGAATTTTTTCCGAAAGATAATTCACAATTGTAAACACAATTTTAAACTGGGGTATATGATTGTTTTGGCTGTCTATGATTTTAACTTCACATCTCATCCACAGCCCAAAATATTTAAGATAAGAAACCCACAGATTACTATAATTGGTATATACTTACGATATTGTTTGGTATGGGTGACTCATAGGAAATCTTTTCCAGGATGGGATGCTTGCCTTGTTTGATGGCTAATGTGTCAGTGAAATCTGGTCTGACTGCAAGGAAAACATAAATTACAAACGTAAGTTGTAAAATGTAAGCAGCATCTGGGAATGGAAGTTTCCTAAAACAATATTTTGTCATAGAAATTATATTATGTTATAAATTTATAGCAGCTATATTATCCTCACTAAAAAATTGTTTACGATTCTCTAAGTAACATAAATTTCAAGGGACAAAATATATATTTATTATTGTGATAATCTACCCCCAGTAACGTCAAGTATAAATACCCAGGATGAAATTCCAGATGCATTATCTCATCTAGATAACTATGGTAACAAAATTTGTAGCTTACATACACCCAATATCAGTGTATCTTAGAGATGCGCTACTGCAGAATGATTCACTAAATTTCACATTAAATCCAACATTTGGGCATTATCCTTTTGTTCACAAGAAACTTATTTGCTCTCACATTCCTTTGGTACTAGTATATTGTTGATAATATGAACTGTGCATGTTTCTTTCATTATTAATCTTTGAATAAAGAAAAAAGTTCTAAATACTACCGAACAAAGTCACTCTTGTCACAATAATATAAAGAGATTGCAATTAAGTGAGAGAACATCTTTCTCAAGTTCATATAAAGAGAGAATTGAAACTAAAAACATATAAGGTTGATATTGTCATGACCTGGAACTCGTTTGTAAGTTGATCTATCAAATGCACAGTCAGAAAATGAATGGAAATACTGTAGACATATTTTGTTGGTAAAATTTGCTTTATAATGTTACATTCACATCTAGTGAAGATGTTCAATTTATTTAGCTTACCAATACTTATTTATAGAAACATTTATAGAAACATAATTATACATGCACTTTTAGAGTTATTTCTTTAATTTAACAATTGCTAAATAATAATAATACTACATGTGACTTGCAATGCGCAAAATCCACTATGTAGAGTGCTCTAGACATATTGTCAAAAAAGTAACATAATAAGAGAGTAGAATGACAATCGATGAGTGTAGATCAATATGAAGTATTGAACAAATTAGATTTTAGACTGCTTTTAAATGAATCTGGAGAGTTGTAACTTCTAATAACTACAGATAGATTATTCCATATAGCAGGACCAGTGTGGGCAAAAGCTCATTCTTCCCAAGTTAATTGCACATTTCGGAACAACAAGGAAACCAGAGTTGGAAGAGCGTTTAATCTGACAGAAGTAATTTACATTATGAGGAGCAGAAACCTTGACACAGATAAACAGATACAAACACAGATATTCATAGATAGTTTAGAAGTTGTTTTAAAGTGTTTGAAACTAGTTTATTGAATGAACATCTTACCATATTCTGAGACAGTGCAGGCATGAGCGAATGAAACCAGCATGTCAATCATCGAGACACACTCAGCTAAGTTGTACAGGCATCCTACATGCTCACGGATGTCACAAAACAGCTGGGTTACAACACTGAAAGAAAAACGATAAATTAATTGCAAAATATATATGGAACTAGTTAGTCAAAGTTGGTAAACATTATTATTGCAAATATGTACACACTATTCAGAAGGTGAACACCATCAAAAAACATTCTTGATTAACTCATAGGTATTTGAGCCCTTGGATGTAAGGGCAGTAACGAATATGCTGTTCTCTTTTCAAGCAGCGTTTTATTGGCATACCAGACCATACATTTTGATTTTCAGATTTACAAATCAAAGGATGAATACATTAGAGTGAGCATCACTGTGAGCTTCTCATTAACATGATACCTCAAAACTCATCAGTTGATCTGGTTGATCTTTAGAATGATTTGCTACAATCAAAATGACTTTGAATTCACACATAGTTCAATTGTAGAAAGTTCTAGAAAGTTCTTATTTAACTTAAACAGACAACACATTTGAAGGAATTTTTTTTTACTAAAATAACTTACATGTTTGTCATCAGATATATCTCATTCAGTGACTCCCTCACCCTGTCTAGAGAAGACAAAATATGTCATAAGTTATAATAATAATAATAATATTTTTTATTTACCCAGGGAAGCCACTTCAATCAAATAGACTGATCTTCCAGCGGGCCCTGCATAACATAAATGCTATTATAAGTTAAAATCTATCAATCCTTTCTGTCATATGTCTCTGGCATTATTCATAGTCCTATGTTGATTATACATTACAGCATTGAAATATTCATATGAAAATGCATCCAAAAAATAAGTCTGAAACTAGAATCTTATTATTCAATACAAAATGAAATACACATTTATTATTCCACTAACAGACGGAATAACAAATGCGTATATGTTTTTAGATACAATTGAAGATAACATGCAGAGTGGTCAAATTTACTTACCATTCATCTTGATCTGTAATTTCCAGGGAAGAAAAACAGAAAATAAATAAAGAAAAGGTAGTGATTTCAGAACTTGCTTTAGATTCCATTGTAATTTTATGAAAAATGAAAAACATATGTAATACATAATGATAATATGAAGAGCTTAGTTCCAAAAGGCGCTAAATCCATTTTCACCAAAAATGAGTTATTAACATCAACACATTTAATACCTACTTATCTTGTTACAGACCAAAATTGGAAGTCAAATACACGAGCAAGTACAAAGTATTTGGGGTTCAAGTTTCATTTTTCCATAGACGCGCGTACAAACTCAGGCAAAGAGTTGCATTTTTCTCCAAAGTGGATTTAGCACCTTTTGGAACTAAGCTCTTCATATATACACTCATATTGGACCATACAATTAATAGGTCTAAAGTCTAGGACTTACATTCAGCTGCATTATCATACACAACAATTTGTTTATGATAAATACAGATTTTCCGTCGTCTCACTTGCACACAACAAATATATGATGCGGTTGCTCTGCACATTAATGATTTTATGATTTTCGACTATGTTTCACTGTTGCAGGAATATGAATATATTTGCTTGGTTGGTAGTATAGACACAGTAAATGAAGAATAATGTACATTATATGCGATTTTTTTTGTTCTCACCTTCTCCTTGAAGATTCTGTTTGTCATTGTTCAATGTGATTTGCCTATCTTTAGTAGATGTTAAACTGATATTTGATTTGCAGAGCAAGATAATATCCAATTTTTTCTTTACTAGAAGTGGATAAATGTAAATTTTTTTTTTGAATGTTTACAACTATAATCTTATTTCCAAACAAAAGTGCTTTATTTCTTTGTCTTATGAAGCAGAGCTGCCAAACCGTGACTTACAATATACATTTTTAAATTAAATTTTTCCCCTTTTCAGTGTTTTTGGTATTTTTGCTTATAAAATGCTATTGCAACTATGATTATTAAATTGATTGCTTGTACTGATAAACCCATGGAATGAAACATTCATACACAATCTCACCTCTCTTCCTCCACGAAAATTAAATGCGAACTCAAAATTTTGCAAAAACATAACTAGCAGAAAAAATGTACATACAGATTCTACACACACAAAACCAGACAATATATACACAAAAAATACTATTTGACAGCTCTGATTATTAGTATAATTCTGTTGCTATTCTCTACTTGGAACTGACTTTGTAGCTAATAAATAGAGAATAACACCAATATGGAACTTACCAGATCAGTAGTGGTGAAGCTGTACATGTTCTTAGACCTGACCACCTTAAGGAAGACAGAAGGCAGAGACTCCACTGGGGTGTAGTTCTTGCCTCCACAGTACAACTGGATGAAGAACCCTCTCATGGTACTGTAACTAGTCTTCAATGGAAGGCCATGCTGCTCAGATAACTGCTTGATCATCTCTGACAGAAAAAAGAATACATGTGGATTTGATAAATAATCGTAAGCATATGTCCAATGATGAACCACATGTTAAAATATTTTACAAAGTTTTTGTTTCTGTTTTTTATATATTACAATGATTGGTCTATTCATTATTATCATTATTATCATGGGGGTGGGAACCTTGGAGGATTTATATGACATTTCAAAGCTAACTGTGCAATGAATAACAAAACTTACAACTTAACCATATTCATGAATTTACATAATGTGCATCCCAGTATCAACTAGATGCTAAATTATTAGATACGCGTCATTGAATTGTATTATTTGGTCAATTTTTAAATAAATTTTCCCATCTTTTGACAAAATGGCTCAAACTTCTGCAGCTGGAGTCATCCTATTCCACACATGATATATTCATCTTCCTGCAGGAATCCTACCTGAAATATCATCCACCAATTCTGTGTATGTCTTCCTGGCCACATCAAGAAGTCCTGATAATTGAACCAAAGAGTATTGATATCACAGTTACAACATATACAGTTTGCACAATGTGAAAAAATTAAGACAAAATTGAAAAGTTGAAATTAAAATGTGTATAAACCTAGAAACAAGCAAACAAACTGAAAGGGAAATGGCAAAATAAGCAGTAGTCCTCAATTTAGAACACAATGCTCCTGGACTAAAGTTTGCTGTTTTAAGTTTCTGTTGTGAAAACTTCATAGTCATGCATTCCCTTTTTGATGTGCAAATATCAGTAGAAAATGCTGTGACAGTGAATTTTGTTGTGAAGCTTTCTATTGGATCAGTTTCTAGCAAGGCCAGAAATTCATTCATTCCTGGCAAATAAATGCTCGTTTCTCATCTGGTTTGAGACAAATCCTTCCGGCCTGAATATAGACTCTAGCCAGTGCACATTATGTGACCTGTCTGTCACCACAAAACGCACCATAAGTTGGAAAAACAAGAAATTGTGTTTTTCATACTGTCTTAAAGTCAAGATTCTAAACTTTAATATGATGTTTAATTTGTCTAAGATGGACGAAACAACCTATTTAAAATCTTGCTCACAAATTTGGACTATCACCCAAGCCATTATCAGGAAAGTGGAGAAAAACAGCTGCAAAGATGGTGCTCATTCATGCGAAACAGTAGGCTTTTGACAACTGTTGGTAAAACTAATAACTTTTCAAAAGGAAACTGTGAATAGAACAATCTTTTCTGGCTCTTACAATCACCAGTAATGCAAAGTTCATAAAAGTAGCTTTGGGGTGATATAAAAATTATTACAATGGAACTTGACGATGTTGGAAAACAACCAATTGTATTTATGGTTAATCTCGCGACGTGAAGGTCAAATTCGGCCAAATTTTCAAGCTCCGGCAAAAACATGCTGAATTTCAATTTAAGAAAAATTATACTTCTGGGATCGCTTCCGGTCCTCAAATTTTGACAGGTGAAAGATGAGTGTACATACTTTTTGAAAATATAAAAATTTTAGAATCAAATTTTGCAACTCAAGTCCACTATTTACCGTGTTTACATGAAAACTTCCATTTGCAACTTATTGATCGTTTTTTGGTGACAGGTCAAATATTGGTATATGTTTCAACCATGGCTGCATGGATCTCAGCATTTTTTTTGTACTACCCAGTTGTGCAGGTTACATTGAAAGGTTACCTGCCACAAAAGAACTTTACCTTTCCAATTACAATACAGACTCAACTTCTACAAAAAAAATTACCTGCCAGCTGGTCAGGGAACCTTCTATCCTTACCCACCAGAAGCCAAAATCAACTGCCATGGGGAGGCAGGTGGGTGGTAATGTCCATCCCTGGTTTCAACTCATTTGGTTCTTGAGGCATTTTTTACTTCCCCTATTTTCCCACAGACACTGCTCTTTAACATCAAATCATGTTAAATGTTACATATTTACCATTGATATATGGTTTGACAGCAAAGCATTTCTGAGTGCGCATGCTGAGGGTTCCCTTCTGATAACGAGTCTCATCATTGATCACCGTCTTGATCTGGTCCAGGATTTTACCATATCTGTCATCTTTCAGGGACTAAATTATTGGAATTGAAAACAAATAATAGACACAAAGATTTCATTAATTCGCTGTGTATACCAGTTGGAGCAATTTGTGAGCAGTTTTAATGCGTGAATTATGCAAAAATGCCAACATTCACATCTTTTTATCAGAGAAATTTCAGATAGCAATCAGGAGATATTTGATGCATTACAACAGAGGGAGAAATCCAAACTTGTTTGTCAGATTGTGGGATGATCAGTTAACTTTCAGGGAGACTGTTTTAAATAAAATGTGTCTCCTTTAGCCTAGTTTAATCCAATACACTTTAAAAGGTCTGCACGAAGATCAAACACAATAATAGAGTATCATATGCATCTATAATTTCGCACTTATTTTTGAGAAACCAATGCATTGCTAATAAAAGATGCTTCGCTCTAACTGCTGACCTTACTGTATGCTTGCAGCAGTTTAGTCTGAGCTGACTGAAGTGCCAACTGGAGTGGCTCAACTAACTCCAAGGTGTGCTTGAGGTAGATGACGTTGGTGATTTTCTGTTCAGCTGTCTTCACTGATTCCTGTTTGGGTATCTGGACACACAGGGACAGCAGGTGATCAACATCCAGGAACCTTGACAGGACTACAGAGGCAACAGCATACAAACAATCTTGACATGGGATATTGGAATCTGACTGAAATGAACTAGTTCTGGTAATACAGCATGACACTGACATAAAAAAATCAGCACATACTTATTAACGCCAGAAATTTTTTAAGCATCATTAACTGTGATTACTTCAAGTTATTCACAATGAAATAATTATATGATTCAGTGATGTAAATAATTTGCAAATTTCATACGCTCAGTGAACTTTTGATTTCAAAAACTTAGATTTTGAATTGTTTTAAAATGATTTTTTTTCAATTAAATAACCAGGAAATTACGTGAGAATATTTCGATAATACATATCATACTGCCAAAGAGCAATGAGTAATTAATGCCATATATCATACCAGACTGCAGATTGTAGAAGAGTTCTTCTGCCTCTGTGAGTTCAGTCACAACATCCAAGCGTAGTTTGATAGTTTCCTCATCTATTTGTGTAATATAAGGATACAAACATATACTTCAGAAAGATTTTCAAGGATGAAGATAAGCAGTTATTAAATAAAAAGTACAACAAATATATCCACATATTCAAAGTAAAATAATTGTCTTCAGACACACTCAAATTATTATTCAGTTGAGAAAAAATTTGAACATATATAAAAGTATAAGCAAGTTTACTGACTGAAACATTCTCCGGTAAAGAGGCTATCTTCAAACAATAATCAGTTCAGAAGATATATTATATAACAAACCACTGAAAGAGAGGTCATGTGCTTTTGACTATGACATTTCACTCCAAAATGTGATTGATCTATGTTTTGTGATACGTTCCATATAGGTCAAACTGGGAAGCAAAATCTCATCAGCAATTCAAAAATTGACAGGCATAATATGGAGTAACCAACTGTTTTCAGAATTAATTCTGTTTTTATCATAGTGTCAAAATCAATATAAGAACCAAGGTTCCTTATATTCTCATTAATGACTCTTAAATTATCACTGTGATGATGAACTAACAGATAAACCAAAAACCATGTAACCCTACTTTGAACCTTTTGATACATAATGCTATCATTTCATTATGTGTCACAGACAGTTTAAGCAACAACTGGATAATGGAAGGATAGATGGGTGCATGGACAGCCTGAAGTACAGATAGCCCAAAACATAATACCTCCTGCACGGATGCAGAGAAGGGATTATTGCATCAGTTTTTGAAAGTTCGTTCTGAATCAACATAAATCATTTAAACTTACCACAGGGTGGTTGTAGAATGTTAGCTCTCATCAAACGTGCTGCAGTCAGTGTACAAATAAACAAATGCTGTCTTTATTTCACATTATAATTATGCATTAATTGTTTCTCATGCATCATTTCAAGTAACAAAGATATTCATAATAATTTTATTTCTCCCAAGGTGATTTGCACATCAATGTTTATTTTCCTGTGATACACAGTTACATGATTTCCTCACAAATAAAGAAAAAAAAGCTTTTTCTGTGAGTACACGTTAATGATTTCCTCACAAATAGAGTAAAAAAAA
>JZLH01S0022857.1:5271-25155 GCA_001188425.1 Eucidaris tribuloides | reverse complement strand
TAATCATTTTGAAATACAATTTTTTCAGCGCTTCATTTTTTTAGACGATCATCAAGGACAATGATGTAGCATGGGCGAATCATGCGGCTCAGATTTTTTATTTTAACCTGTGGTAAATGTCTACGCCAATACTTTAAGGCCAACAACTTACTTGAGTTGCATTCTCAACAGTGATACACCTACCACATTTGGTGGATTTTTTTTTTGCAACATGAGGCACATGTCTGTTCAGGCAAATCTTTTGCCCATCGAAAAATCTGGTGAAAAAAATGACCATTTTCAGAACCCTCAACTAGTGCCAATCTTTTAATCAATTTTATTCAGAAAAACATGAAATGATATCTGAAAGGAAACAATTAATGCAGTTAGTATAAAGAGAAGCGTTGAATTTAATACATGACTATGTTCATTGCTATGGCGCATAAACTCCTTCTTAGTCAGGTTACGAACTTTTCAGCCTATCCACGTACAAGCCAATGAAAAGTACTGTGGTCAGCCTCTCAAATATATTCAGTTTTTACATACCCTTCTAAGTATCTGTCTTTTCCTGGTTAACGGCATAGTATTTGGGTTATACTGCCCAGCAGCTTATGGATCAGCATCAAAATACACTACCAAAGTTTTAAAGGTTTCTGAAAACGCTACCTTTTTTCAAGATGTAGACAACGTGCTCAACAGAGAAGCATTATGATACAAGCATATAATGTGTGTCCATGCAAGCCATTTTTCTCTACTTATTAATTGAGACAACTTAAAAAAAAAAAAAACAGTTTGTGAGTGCCATAGAGGTCTGGTCAAATGATCAGTGGCTACATGAGACGGTTATAACAATAAGCAATAAACAAAGGCTTTCGAGCAAACTGAGCAAAAACTTACCCCCCTCTGCCATGATTTTGATTACATTTCAGGACTATAACAGAAGATTATTTCTCGAATGGGGATGGACGTCACTTCCAAACACCAGATGAACCTGAGACTCAGGAAGGACTGCTGCACTCTCGTTTGAAACTAAAACATCAAAAAAAAAAAAAAAAAAAAAATGAACAGGGGGATGAAGGAAATGAACGCCAATTTTACACGTATGTTTCAACTGGAAGTCGATAACCATCAGGTTTGAAGTTTGTGCCATCGATTGAGATAATGAGTATACTTCGGATGGCTCCCAGGGTTTCTATCCAGACTATAACAATGTACATATATAGCCAGTAATGCTGTCACTAGCTGTATAGGTTGTGGATTTAGTACACAAGTGCATGAACACAAAGTGGTACCCTGGGTACAAATAAAAATCTACCTTTTGTTGATTGATTTTTTTCAGCTGGTGTACCCTGGTTACAACCGTCTAAAAGTTATTTAAAATGCTGCTTTTTTTAAAGTTGCAAAAACTCTTTTTTTGCAAATGCTTGACCAAGTTCAATTTTCAAGGTCATATGTCATGTATCAAGGTCAATGCCAGGCAATATTACGTTTATTTTTTCCTGTTCTTTGCTTCAATCTTACAGATTTACAGCCCAGACGTAAAGCTGTGAGAAAAATATGATTTGAACATATAATTGTTGGGGTGATCCTTTCCTTTTAAGTGTAATGCACACGAACTTTTAGCAACTCTTTTCATTGACAAAAGTGATAACTGCCGTGACGACGCAGGCATTCCTACCTAAAATCACAATGTGTCCTCATGATTGCCAGACAACAGTAGATGAATTCAAACCATGGAGTTTGTTATATTGAAAAACAGTTGTTTACTCCACTTTTCCTTTATCTCTTTTATAAACCGCAGGGGAGGTTTGAACCACATGACTGAGCATGGGGCAACAAGAGACAAATATAATTTGGGCAGCACTGGTATTATATTCGCAGACAAACATGTACGAAATATCGAAGATGAAAACAACACATTACCATGGGCAAAAGCATGACAATTTCACGAGACTTTCTTTTATGTGAGGTTAAACAAACAGAATCACGACAGCACTTCAGCGGCCATGTATAGTCGATCTAAGTTTGATTTATGGCGTCATGACTCTCTGGAAGTCAAGCATGAAAGGTTCATGATGGGATTCGCACTGTCCTGGCGGCCCCCTACCTGGATGATGTTCTCTCCCGCAATTGGTCCTATCCCCTTCCACCATCATGTCTTGCGCCATAGAGAGCAGTGGGTAGCACGCAGAGCAAGGTGTGCACAACTCCCGGGGGCGGCTAACTCAACTTACAAAGTGATACCTATGTGCCAACCGAAATACGAAAAGTCGGGGCTCTGGAACGGGCTTGAAGGCGAAAATGGGGTCTCTGGAACTGGAGCTAAGGCTTCAGAAAACCTCAAAATGCTATGCTCTGGAACTGCACCGTGGTGAAGTTCCGGCAAAAATGGGAAAAATGAAGGAAAGAACGGGCTCACGCCTGCTCATTGTTTTAGGTGTTTGAAATTTTTGGATCACATTTTTTCTCGGCGCATCCCCCCCTCCCTCCAGGCTGAGCGACTACTCGGTGGCTGGGTTGATTGGGAAAAGTTGTGGACCTTGTATTTGAAATGAAAAATTTTCTTCAGATTTATAACACATCTGCATGCTTTTGAAGTCCTCTAGAGTCTGCTAATGGTAAAGGGGAAAATTGCCCCAAATCTCATAAATTGTGACAGACTCCTACAAAACTGACACGCAATGATGCTAGTCACAAAATAGAACTGAGGAAAGTCAATGTACAACCAATGGCCGTGCTAATTTTTGATTAGATACAACTGATTTGTGGTCATCTCAATCTTTCTTGGCCATACAAAGTTTGAGATGACCAGACCTGAGGCAGGGCATGCACAGACGTCGTTAAAAGTAAACCACACACAAATGCATGACCGGGTTGTGTACATGGCAATACGTGCACTTAGGGTGCTGTCACACAAACTGAAATGGCTCACCACAGCAATACTGGAGCAATGTCAGATCACAAATTTTGTTGATTTCTGTGATTGGTACTAGTATGGTAGGGCAAGGGTATCCACATTGCTAAGAACAATACTACATGTACATTGTCAGGACATCGTCAGGACTATGGTATCTAATCTGTACCATTATACGGTACATATTTAGGCCATCGAAGATCCCCTGCTCCATTACAGAATGTTACTGGTGTTCTACTGACGTTAACGATGCCATACCGGAGTGCTGCTTTTGTACTGTTGTAGTCATGTTGCTTGCTCTGGCAGTGCAATGGCAGAAATTTTTTAGCGTGTCCAAAACTTGCTAGCATCACCTGCCCAATAATTTTGTTGCCAATGTTCTGCCATTCTTAGTGTTGTGATATCGTTGCAATGCTGAACTAGAAATGATCACCCAAAATCGACAATTTGTGCTCCGGTATTGCTCCGGCAAGCCAAGTTGGTGAGGTGTGACAGCACCATTAGTAAATGATGTACATGTATTTGGAATGTTACATGTACCATCATATTGCGATATGGGCTCTCTGACTGAATATGTGTCAATGACTGACAGCGAGAGGAATTCATAACATATGACCGTTAAAAATGTACGAATATACATTCGTTTTACATATGTTTGGACATTATTACACGTTAATTTATGCAAACTATGTCATTTTATGATGTTCTTCACATAAATATGAAGGTGAGAATGCGCAGGTTTTTTTAAGGCCAGCCAAATTATCCCTTGAACATGCATAGGAAGCAAGAGCTTGAGCTATACAGCATAGCCCAGAAATAACAGAAATGTATATTTCAAAAATTTATTGCTCTTTTCTATACTGCAGTTTATCTGATAGACTATTCTTTTGTGACTAGAATGGCACCAAGATCATCAAGTTTGGTTATGTGTTTTTCATTTTAGGGCCATTTTTATGAATCAATGTAAATTCTCATGCACATGCCAGTTTACGTGCAATTTCAATGGGATGCTACTAATAGGACGAATCGTTACCACTTCACCGCTAAAAAAGCTGAAACAATGGTTTGCAAACCTACTGAATAAAAATTGACAATCTAAGTGTTGTATTGCTCAGAAATGAACTAAAGTTGCATGGAGAGGTGCACATCTTTGGGGACGTGTAACTAAAATTTGGAAAATCAGCTGCTGAAAGCAGAAACAGGGTTGCAAATTTTGTTCTGCTTGCCAGAGGCGGAACTTCTCTGCCGTCGGGGGGGGGGGGGGGGGTAAGGTGAGGGGTGCATGTGCACCCCTCCGCTAGCCTATGCTCTTGTATCCTACAAAATGCTACTGGTTATACAACTGCACAATTAAGGCAAGCATACCTGATACTACAATTGGACGTAATGACAACTTTGTTCTCTAACATGCGTCTTCTGTAGATGTAGAATCATCAGTTAAGGCCTAAAAAAAATTGCTGTATTGGAGTAACGGCTCACTTAAAAAAAGGGTCGGTAGGGCGGTGTGTTTTTTCTTTTTAATGGGCCACTATCAGCGCCCAATGCTTTCACTTTAAGAACTATAAGCTTACAATCAGCCAATTCGGAAGCCGGTATTTCTTGCAATAGTTCATCAATGACATCATTAAAGCCAAAGTTGAGGACACTGAAAATAATTTTTGGCTCAAGTGTGCCCTTTCCTTTACTGCGTAGGACGCCATGTTGAGGTAAACAGCTTGATCATCGCTAGCTACATGTAGTTAGCGCAGCTAGAAGCTATAGCTAGCGAGGCTCCATATAGAAGCGCACGAAGTGCTTTGTACGCGCGCATACGGCGGGAAAAATCGCTGTTCTGTCCACAACACTTCCGGGTTTTCAATTTGATTGCAAATTCAGCACGATACGCGATATCGATACTATCGATAGCAATACAAAGAAAGAAAAAAAAACGTAGGGTCAGGGATATTTTTAGGGTCGGGCGGGTTACGCCAATACAACAGTTTTTTTTTGGCCTAATGGTCACTCACATACTCACTTAATCTTCGTGCAGGAACTGGAAACAAAGTATTTGAGCCTTAGTGTGGTGGAGTACTTCAAAAGCAATAAAATTTGTCAGGCATTTACAACCTGTTCAGACAGCTGTATCAGAACTGTGGAGTTTAAAGGTTTCAATTTTTGTTTAGTTCCAGAAATCTTGGTGTATCATGAAAAGCAGATTTTTAAGTACATTTCAATTGAGTAGGTTTCTTCCCCAAACTGAGATGAGTGGCAGAGCGACTAAAAACACCCGACCGACAAACAATTAAACAACAGGAGCCTTGGGGGGGGGTGTGTTGGTGGTCTGAATGCTCGCCAGAACTTGATGTAACTTTCCTGACGCGCCCCAAGAGAGAACATGTATGTCTCAATTATACACAGTTTGGCCACTGGGGGCCTCTAACTCCATGCCACAATGGAGGCCACATGCTCCATTTGAATAACTTGCATCCTCTTGCCCTACAGATGAATCCTACTAAGTCGGGTTAAACTAAATCATTCATTTTATTTTCAAGGACAATGTATTTTTATCCCATGCCTCCCCCCCCCAACATTGTTCCTCTATAAATTAATGAACAAGTACACAAGAGCTTCCCCCTCCCTTGAAATTTTTTTAACTGAACTGCAAAATTATGCTGCCATCAACAGACTTTCAATGACTGTAAATTAAATGGCAGTTTACACAGTCTGCATTCAATGCCCACTAGTTTTATTACAAACCTCATCTATGCAGGCAGCCATCATATGATTTCTTGTAACTCCAGATTATACTCAACTTCTACCTTAAAGTTCCTTCTGCTAAATTTACTCCAATTGCACTTGTTTTACTCAAACAAATTAAAAAACAGTTAACATTAAACTTTCGAGAAAAAAACACACACATTTGTATGTAATGTAAAAAGACAAAACATAGATAGAATGACCATTTTTCATTGATGGAACAGAATGTTTTGATCCCGGGGGGCCAGTGTCATTACAACGTGTACACCATGCGCGTGTGAAAAAACGCGTAAAAAGGGTTGTTTTTCACGGTCGGACGATGTACACGCGTACATTGAAAAGGGTATCAAAATCGCCAAAATCAGGAAAAAAGGGTATACTTTTAATAGACTGTTTACTTCAAAAGGGTATCTTTTCAAACTTGAATACTTGTTTAGGGTATTCTGAGATCGACTTTCAATTACGTGTTTAGGGTCCATTTTGAAAGTCCATACACGCGCATGGTGTACACCTTGTAATGACACTGCCCCCCCCCCCCCCCGCGGGGTTTTGATATATAGAAAGATGATACTATGTTCTCCTTAAAAATAATTTGTGCTGGTAGCTAGTGCTGCATTATGGAACCTGTTGATTTTTATTATTTCCAAGATTTTTAGATAAGAAACTCAGAAGGTACATAAACACAGCTGTTCCTCGCATTATGACGAAAACAGGATATGACCTATTTTTTGCACACTTTTACCTTCATTGCCTCGGTTCAAATTTCATGATTGTGACATTTTGACCCTGTAATAAACATCAAGTATGTGGGGAGGGGGGGGGTAGTAGAGAGATATACCGCTGTTCATAGAGTCAATCTAAGTATAATTGCATAATTTATAATTTAAATTCAGGGCCTCTCTTTTGCATGCCTTAAAATTAACATTGTGTAAAACACTGGTATATAGAAGAAATGTCCACCATCTAAAAATCTTAAAGGTATTGGCTAGCATTTACCACAGTTAAAAAAATCTGAGCTACATGATTCCCCATGCTACCATTGTCTTTGATAAGGTCTAAAAATGATGCCCTGAAAAAAAATCGTATTTCAAAATGATTATTTAGTGCTTTAAAAAAGTGAAAATCGTAAGTTGATCGGATTCACCTGCCCGTTTTCTCCCATAGACTACGTGTGGACACCAAGGGACTAGTTAAACTTGCTCTGAGTTTTAATTGTTTTTTCATGCCTAATTTGCCATTGGCAGTGTAACTTTCCAAACTTTGTTATTCTAGGGTGTTTATTTGTCCATATGAACACTACTATGTAGTTCAGATATCAAAATTTGACAATTTTTTAAATTGAAGCTCCACAATGTTAGCCTATCACTTTAAGCACAATATGGGAACTAGAAACTCGGTTTTAGTGGAATTGTAGTGCCCGTTGGACTTTCATTTATTTATTGTCTCGTAGTAGAAGTAATAAGTCCTAGCTCAAAACATACACTAAACGGCCATTGTTTTTTATGGATTTTTCAAATTCTAGGTAATAAAGGATCCTCAGATTTCGCAGATATGTCTTTCATCAACAGCTTCAGGGATTTTTGTATGTTTTGCAGGAAGGGGTGCAAATGAGATTCCTTGCCTTTAAGTGTAGATCATCTAGTTTCACCCATGTCAAAATACATGTGTGTAACTGAAAAGTTTGGAGTAAGACCATCAAGGAAATGAGGGGTTCATCTCCACAAAATGTGAACAATTGACCAAAAATGATGATGATGAGGTCAAGAGACATACATGTAGATAGAAGTATTGTGTGAATACTGTGTTTGTATTTTTTTCCCCTATTTTTTATGGGCGGGGGGTGGGGTGGGGGGAGATATCAAAAGGCGATAGCCAAATGTGTCTTACCCAGTTTCACGCACATAACTTGCTCAAAAACTTTACATTGAGCTCAAAAAGATCGCTGACCTGTGCTAGTGACCTTTGGCCTTTTGGTGACCTTCAGCTCACTATGAGACATCTCCCACCAAGTTTGGTCAAAATTGGGCAAATGGAGGCAAAGTTGCGGGCCAACTTAGAAACTTGCTCAAAAAACCAAAAAGGTCGTTGACCACTGCCAGTGACCTTTGAGCTTTTAGCAACCTTCAGCTCCCTATGAGAAAACTACCACCTAAGTTTGGTCTCAATTGGGTAAATGGGAGCAAAGTTATGGGCCAAAATAGAAACTTACTCAAAAAACTTAACATTGGACTAAAAAAGGTTGGTGACCTCAGCAGGTGACCTTTGCCCTTGTAGTGACCTTCAGTTCCCTATGAAAAATCTACCACCCAAGTTTGATCACAAATGGGTATATGCGGGCAAAATTACAGGCTATATTAGAAACTTGCTCAAACAAGAGAATGGGGGCATGACACTCACCTGAAATCTCACAAACTCTCTGTGGTGCCCATAGAGAAAAACATCAATTATATACATGTTTGGCCCTTGGATCCTGATATCTAGGCACCAACAGAGCTACATGAACCAGATGAAAAACTTTGCATCCCCTTGCCATATTAGCTGATTTTGCCAAGTTAAGCTAAATTTATGCTAACATCCATTCTTATAAAAACAAGGTAAAGTCATAATGTGTCTCGCCTTATTGTGTTACATTTGATCTGATTTTACCTTTGAAATACTTATGTGACCATTGACCCCAATTTAACATTGAGGTCCCTATACATGTAGGGCATCTACCATCCAAGTTAGTTACAAACGGGCTGATACCAACCCCAGTAGAAAATTGCAGGTATTTTCTATCATTTGACCTCATTTGACCTTTGACCTACATATGCAACCTTTGACCCTCCCCCCCCTCCAAATAACACGGAGGTTCCTGCTATGCATCTACCATCCAGGTTTGGTTACAAATGGGGTTGTGGTTAGAAAGTTACATAGTTTTGGCCCTCATGGGCCCTGTTCCCTGGGCCTCCAGGGGGGCCACGTGTACCATTTCAAGAACCCTCTATCCTCTCCCCCTATGGATCATTCCCACCAAGTTTGGTCTTAATCCAATGATTTGCTTTAAAGAAAATGATGTAAAATTGAATTATTCCAATAGGGCCCTCCTCCCCCCCCCCCAACATGTTGCCCCCTCAGGTGTCAAACGGGGCCACTCTGGGCATTGTCATGAGGAACAATTATACATCACATATAAAGGTATCTACAGACACAGTGACTGAGTTAAACTATTTCTGGACCTAGAGAAGATGATGTTTGAAAATTACCCACTTTTGGCCCTTTATGCCCCTCCCCCTTCCCGGGCCCCTAGGGGGCCAGGGGTATCATTTGAGGACCCTTGAATCCCCACCCCCTAAGAATCATTCCTGCCAAGTTTGGGCTAAATCCAATCTTGGGTTTTTAAAAAGATGATGAAAATGTATAAAAGTTTACACATGATGCATGACGAACGACGCACAACAGACAAAAAGCGATCGCAATAGCTCACTTGAGCCTTCGGCTCAGATGAGCTAAAAACTTACATTTTTTTAAACGGGATCTTTCTCAAAAGTGGGACAGAGCTATTTCAACCACACAAAAAGGAGAGAGAAAAAAAAACCCAAGTAATAAACCTAGAAACACATTTGGCTGTATTAAATTAATGTCAGCGCTTTCGTTCCGAGACAGCCCAAAAGTTAGCAAGTCTTCAAACAAGTTCAGAATGTTGATATTCATTGCTGATATCTTTGAATATTGGGTACTTGTGGGAGGAAAAAATTTGATATGAACCAAAGATTTCAGTTTTCACTGTTAGACAGGTACCTCCACAATTACTTACAATGTATACACTACTACATGCCAACAGACTAGTAAGGGCATTATTGCTGTGAGCATGCATATGTGTATTGTTTCATCACAAAGTTGACCACTTGGGTACAAATATTTGCATTCCAATAATTCATGCTTTGTAAAAAGGGGATACAAAATCCAAGAATGTAGATCTTCTGCAAATCTATTTAACTATGAAATTTTGTTTTTCTTTGTTGGGAAAATGCGGGTATTTCCAACGAAAAGACTTTTTGGTTATCATTCACGTTTCACTACCAGTAGTTGTAAATTTTATGTTGCTCCACACAGATACAGACAGACAGACACACACACACAGACACACACACACACACACACACACACACACACACACACACACACACACACACACACACACACACACACACACACACACACACACACACAAATTGTGTCTTTTCATTATTATAATTAAATTTGTTATGAGCATGAGACTTGAAACCAACTTACTTTTCTATGCTTCCATTCCTCATTTTGTTGGACATGAGAAACAACACAATCTATTGGTATTTCTTTATGATATCATAAAAACATGCCATCATGTATACAACAAAGATCATTATGTATAATGCACAAATGTCATGCATCATGATCATTAACATATAACAAAATATAATTATGACTGATCGTAATGGAAAATATTAATGGATCAGGAAAGTACTCTAATTTTATCTGGGTTAAAATGCTTCTAGAATCAAGTATACATGTATTTCTCAAGGTTACTGCTATTATAAATGTTTCATGGGCAAATCATGTTTTTTCCTACATTAGCATATAAAATGTCCTCTGTTAAAGGGTGTTATACAAACTTCAATTGTAGCAACATGCTAAAATCATTCCTACAACATCAATTGTTAATGTGCCGAGCCTTTAACAACACCTGCCACATTTAGCAACTATTGCTGTGTAGTGTCAACTTCAAATAACTGTAATTTCTTGCACATGCACAATGAGAAAAGTGTTGTATAGAGGCCCCCTATCTAATAATGTAACATTTATTTTAATATTGCTGAGTTTCTGCAGTTACAGTAGAATAAATTTTACACTTCAAAATCACAGATATCCACAAATACACACAGAAATACGAGACATATATATCCCAAATTTGTTGGAAAATATCCAATGTAAACCAAACAGTTTTATGAGTGATTTAGTGAGAACTGTCTCTCCACTATAAAAAGGAAAGAATAAGTTGTAGTACTGTCGTATTTTTTAATATTATTGCTATTTATTTATATACCACACACAAACACGTAAAAACTACACACACACACACACAAACACACAAACACACACTCACACATGCACGTACATACACGCATGCATGCACGCACGCACACACAAACACACACACACACACTCACACATGCACGTACATACACGCATGCATGCACGCACGCACACACAAACACACACACACACGCACGTACATACACGCATGCATGCACGCACGCACAAACACACACAAACACACACATACACACACACACACACGCACGCAAGCATGCATGCATGCACGCGCACACACACACACACACACACACACACACACACACACACACACACACACACACACACACACACACTACACACACACACACACACACATACACACACACACACACACACACACACACACACACACACACACACACACACATACATACACGCACACACACACACATGCACAATTGTGGGTTAAACAAACAACAGGTACCCCATATGTTACAATTACATAATTTTGAACAATTCCTTGTGAAATTTATCAAAAACATCTGGCTTGTCAAAGAGCAAGGCTACTGTTATTTGGCCAGACTGGCCATATAGTGACCATGTGGTCTGCCATGAAAGCTGATTACAACAAATTGCAAGACTCAGAACATTCTTGTGCAAAGCACACTATAAAGCTTTGATAAACTTGATCCGCATCACGCACACCAATGAATGACATAACTTGTACTTTGGCAAATCTATGAACCTCCCCCACTGAACAAGCCAAAGTATTGTTTTTGGTTGAGCCCACAATCTTTTTAACATTTATTCTACAAGTACAAGGGCGTAGGCTGGTTTGGGCATGGGGAGGTGCACATCTTGGGGAGGTGGAACTGGGAGGTGCACATCTTAGGGAGGTGGAACTAAACTTGAGAAAATCAGGCATTGAAAGCAAAAAAAAGGTGGTGCAAATTTCTTTTTTTGCTATTAGGGTGGAACTCCTATGGCTCTGCCTACGCCCTTGAAGTATAGTACTGTCCCTTTAAACATCAGAAAACCAATCACAAATATTTTTGTTATTAAACCATCAGTGAGCTGATATCACTATGTACATTACTTATGGAAAATGTCAGCCCCCTCCCACACCTTCCCCTGGACATGTCCACATTTTTTTAGATGTATCAAGAAAACAAAAAATGCGAACAAATAATTTTTTTTTACCATTTTGCAATAATATACTTGGGGTTTAATTTCAACTTCAATACTTCATCAGCTTCGCTTTTAACCAAAATCATAAAATACTACTTTCAGTTTCAATCAAATAATCTAGGCAAATTTTGGATAAATATGCGTGCAGACATCCAGTACTCCGGATTTTACTTCTATCAAACACTTCAGAAGAAACTATATAGTGTTTGTTTCATTATAGTTCTATGTATTTTACACAAGTGCTTCTGGACAAAGGGTATCACTTTTGTTAAGCAAATATGTGAAAGAATTTCAAGGTAACTTCGATTATTTCCACTTTGCAAAATTTTCCTGACACACCCACTGAGCAGACAAAAAATGCTTTCACTTTTTTGTTGCTGCTGTATGATAGGAAATGAATGTAGAACTCTTGGCTTTTCACAAAGTGAATATGTATAGTTATGTGCAATATATTGATTTGATATGAATCGTTAGTGAAGTTCAGTAATATAACCTCTGGTTCTGTGACAGTGAAACTGAATCAATACGTACTGTATTATCAATTATCAATATAATTGCCATAAAATGGTATGATTTCTTTACCGTTTAGTCACAAAAAAACCTTTCTTATCACGTCTACTGCAGTGCTCAGCACAACAATACGCTCTCACTTCGTCTCGTACTATTGTTACCCAGGCACGAGGCGAGTTTCGATTTCTCGACACTGCCACGTCAGCATTTCATCGATATAAATAGGAATGACTTCAGTGCTATTTTAAGAAAAAGTGAATTGAAGAAGATCAATTGAATCAATAAGAAGTTACAGCTCCTTGAGATTGAGATTGACTGCGGAGATGCTATACAAACTTCTGCTGTTAAAGCTCGTAACAGCCATTATTACTGAATGCAACCTGACAGTAGGTTAGGTTATAGCCGAGTCCATATTATCTATTCACAAATTGTATTTCACGCTGAACAGATTCTATTAGTAGGACATTTTAAGTACACCAGTTATTTACAAGAAGAATATAATTACAATCATAAAGCATATATTCATTTTGATGTGTTTAGTTTTTTAAATTAGTTCGGCATCGATAATCTTTCCTGTGAGACGTGGAGTGAGAGGAGTTAATTGCATACTTTACATGCAGTAACCCGGAGAATCCTGAGCTGTGCCTGTGAAAATGATCGAGGCAAAAAACAAGCGCACTTTTCAGAGTAGTCGCATCTTGAAGCGACTATAAGATCGATAGGGACGCGTTGAAAGCTGAATTTCCCTCGCATCTTTCATGAGAATTTAATAAGTATAAATGCACTATAATTGTTTTTTATACACACAAATAAATATAACAGAGAAGAAATGCAAAAGAGGTCTACCCCTACATTTTGACAAGTGTGTAAGAAGTCAGACATTTCCAAAAAAAAAAATGTTTTCGTAAACAATCAAAATTCGTGGCTGAATATCTAACAATTATGCCCCTTATAGTTCTCATAAGTTGATTAGATTTGCCAATATGCCGTAGCCTGCATAGTTTTTTCTTTTCAAAATTACTATATTTTTAGAATGGATTTTACTCATTTGAACGCCCATAAATAAATAGCCAATAGATCATTTGGCATTATATATTTTCAATTTAACGGAGTGGTTTGTTCTCTTCTGTAAACTAGTGAAGAGGTATTTTTTCACGACTGTTCGTATTGTAATATATTTTCAATTTCAATACCGAAATGCAATGTGCATACATTATTGTAGCAAGTGTCAGGTTTAGCCTCCAGGAAGACGCATCCCTTTTGTAGAAAGAATAGTGATGCAGTCCATTTGCATTATCTATGAACTAGTCTAAATGGTAAACTATGCCAAGTTCTATGCTTTGCCAGACATTTAGATTATCCCATCTTCATATTTATAAGAAAACTTTTATCTTCAGTCACTCGCTTTCAGCATATACAGCAGTTCGATCTGAGGCAGAGTGCGTGCTCTAGCCGGTAAAAAAAGGTCGGAGAATGGGTGTAATTACAGTCAAAATTGTCTGGTCTGGAACTGAGACTACATATACGCCATTATTTTACACTTGAAATACATCCATCAACAAATTCCAAAATCTCCTCCAAAATTTTGCAAATTTCCAAACTTCAGAAATGATGTTCATCATAAAATTTGGTCTAGAAAACATATCTTTCGTATGAAGACATAAAGTTCATGATTTTTGGTATTTTGACAGTCAAATATGGTGGTAGAACCTTGACCTTGGTCATAATGTTGGCAGTGTACTTCCGGGCATCACTTTCAGTCTCAGTTCTAGATTAATGCAACGTTTTTTACCCATCATTTGTACACTATACACTATCTCATAGTGTTAAACATTTTTATGCATACTTTTCTGCTCCTCGACAAAGGTTCTTTGAGCAACACTGACAGCTTGTCGACTTGCCAGAGCATAGTCAACAACTAATTACGCTATTGTATGTTTTGCGTGTTGAAAATGTATTCATAAAGGCGGTGGCTTGTTAGTGCTCAGGACTGAGTGCACAATAAGCGTATCTGCGTTTGCAGACTAAAATGGCATCGTGGGGGTGACACGTGATTGGGGGCGCCCTGTTTAGACAAAGGCTTGATTGATGAAGAACAGAGGAGGACACTTAATTATGATATTAAGATTGTCTAGCATGTTTAACATGGTGTACCGATCCCCTAGGGCAGCGTGTAAGTGGGCGAGTTGTTTGAAAAAAATGTCAGGTTATGCCCTTTTGGTCGGATGGAGGGGGGCAGTGTAGTGATGGCTAGTTGCCGCATGTCAGAAAACCTGTGTGTACAGAAAGTCTTGGAGGTAAGGACATGCAAGGGAAATGATAGGGGTTATGCCTGCCACAAATATGTGAACCGAATTGACTCAAAGAATAATGATGATGATGAGGTCAGAGAGACGATAGCATGTGATATGAAGTATGGTGTGGAATACTCTGTGTAATGTATTTTTTCCCCTATTCTTTTATGGGCGGGGGTTGGGTGGGGGGAAAAGATATCAAAAGGCGATCGCAAATGTGTCTTACCCAGTTTCATGGCACATAACTTGCTCCAAAACTTTACATGGGTGCTCAAAAACGATGCGCTGACTGTGCTAGTGTGACGCTTTGGCCTTTGGTGACCTTCAGCGTCACTATGAGTACATCTCCACCAAGTTTGGTCAAAATTGGGCAAATGCGGGGCAAAGTTACGGGCCCAACTTGAAACTTGCTCAAACTAGAAAACGTCAATGTACGTAGCCTCATCCGGCTATCTCGCCATCATATATCCGAAATTTCAATGTGTAAATTTACACTGGATGAAAATTAAAATTGCTGTCCGGAAGGAACATGAAATATAAAAACATTCGATGGAAAAATATTAGTTCATGCCCTGGAGGACATGAAAAAAAAAAATAATAATATAAAAAAATCATAATATATACATGATTGTATAGATGATGGATCCGCCTGGATCCGCGCTTCGGGCTCCATACGAATTTTTGTTGGTTGGAAAAAAGCCTACGAAGTGAGAACCAATTAATAGGCTACTGTCATTGATAGAATACAAGAACCTGAGAAGATAAATTTCCTGTTAATTTTTTGTAGAGATAAATTGCATAATTACATAATTGAATTAATGGATAACAGTGTAAAGATTCTGGGTAGAAGTTTAGTGGTACCAAGCTTAGCTCTAACGCAGATAAGCACTAAATCCAAAAATAGTTGAGAATATGAATGAGAAGAAGCATTTTTTTAAAATAAAAAAAAAAAAATTTTATTTTATTTTGAATAATTGATAAGATTTGCGATAATTGATTAATTTTAAATTTGCATAATTAATTTCACAGTATTTTGTGTAGAATCTGAAGCCCCACCTAGCCCTATCAGGGATTCAAACAAAACACGAATGAAAATAGGTCGAAGAAAATGTGACGAGAGAGCAATGTTTTGTTATTTGGATTTAATTTTGCATAATTACCGATACATTAATTAATGGAGTATAATTTCAAAATTCTGTGTAAAGTTTAATCATCATAACTCAGCCCTACAAATAAAGCTAATCACATTAAAATTGTTAAGAAAGAAGGATGAAGAAGATTTTTTCTGATTTCGAAAAATTTGCATAAATTTGGCATCATTACATTTCAAATTGTGCATTAATTGGATTAATTCAAAATTTTTGTGGCAGAAAGTCTTGACCCCCCTAGCCTATCCAGATAAACAAACCAGAATGAAAAAATTCGGCTCAAGAAATGTATGGAAAAGAAGCAATTTTTATTATTTGGATAAGATTGATAATTACGCATAATTAAATCAATGGAGTATAATTCAAAATTCTGTGTAGAGTTCTAATGTGCATACTCAGCCACTACAAATAAAGCAATCAAAATCAATTCGGCCTTTGAGAATGAAGGCGAAGAAGCATCTTTTGTGATTTCGAATAAATTTGCCATAAATTACAAAAATATAATCGAATTTCACGATTTCTGTTAGAATTTAAATTTCCCCACCGTAGCCTTATGCATATGAAACAATCGAAATCAAAATTCGGTTGAGAATGACGAAGGAAGAAGCTCTTCAACACTGTGGACGGACGGACGGGACGGACGGACGGAAGGACTGGACGGACGGCCGACGCCCACGACCATGGGCATAAGCTCATCGGGCCTTCGGGCGCGGATGAGCTAAAATCAAGAAAGGCGTTGAACCAGCTGCCAGTGACTTTGAGCTTTTAGCGCAACCGTTCAGTCTCTCCTATGAGACAACTACCACCTAAGTTTGGTCTAATTGGGTAAATGGGAGCAAAGGTTATGGGCCAAAATAAGAAACTTACTTAAAAAACAACATTGGACTAATAAAGGTATTGGTTGACCTCAGCAGGTGACTCTTTGCCCTTGTAGTGACCTTCAGTTCCCAATGAAACAATCTACACCCAAGTTTGATTACAATGGGTATATGCGGGCAACAATTACAGGCTATATTTAGAGAACTTGCTTAAACAAGAGAATGGGGCAACGACACTCACTGAAACTCACAAACTTCTGTGTGGCCCATAGTAGAGAAAACAACTCATTATACATTTTGCCCCTTGATCCTGATATCTGAGGCACCGAACAGAGCTACATGAACAAGATGGAAAAACTTTGGGGCATCCCCTTGCCATGTGCTGATTTGTGCCAAGTTAGAGCTAAATTTATGCTAACATCATTCTTTAAAACAAGGTAAGGTCATAATGTGTCCTCGCCCTTATTGTGTTACTTCTGATCTGATTTTACCTTTGAATACTTATGTGACATGACTCAATTTACATTGGGTCCCTATACATGTAGGGCCATTTACATCCAGTTTAGTTACAAACGGGTGATACCAAGCCCAGTAGAAAATGGCAGGTATTGTATCATATTGACCTCATTTGACCTTCTGACCTCAACGTATCAACCTGTGACCCTCCCCACACCCCCATCACATGGAGGTGTCTGTATGCATCTACCATCACGTTTGGTTACCAGGACTGGGTGGTTGGTGGTTAGAAAAAGTTACATAGTTTGGCCCTTATGGGACTGTCGCCTGGGCCCCCAGGGGGGGCACATATACCATATTAAAGAACCCCTATCCCTCTCCCTATGGATCACTCCCACCTAAGTTTGGTCTAAAATCCATGAGGTTGGCTTTTACAGAAAATGTTAAATGTAATTATGTCCATAGGACGCTTCCTCCCAAGCATTTTGCCCCCTCAGGATCAAACGGGCCACCCTGGCATTGTCAGTGAGCCAATTATACATACATAAAGGTATCTTACATACACAATTGACTCGAGTAACTATTCTGGACCTAGATGAAGATGATGTTTGAAAATTACCCGCTTTTGGCCGCTTCATGCCCCCTCCCCCTCCTTCGCGGCGCGCCAAGGGGCCAGGGGTATCATTGAAGACCTTGAATCCCACCCCCTAAGACATTCCTGCATTTGGCTAAGATCCAATCATGGGTTTAAAAAAGATGATGCATATGTATAGAAGTTTACACACGATGCATGACGAATGACACGACGGACAAAAAGTCGATCGTATAGCACTTGACGCCTCGCTCAGATGAGCTAAAGAAAACTTAACGGTTTTTTGAACGGGAATCTTTCTAAAAGTGGGACAGAGCTATTGAACAACATAAAATGATGAGAGAAAAACCCCAAGGCAATAAACCTAGAACAGATTTGGCTGTATTAAATTCAATGTAGTGCTTTCGTTCCAAGACAGCCCAGACGTTAGGCAAGTTCAAAACAAGTTAGAATGTTTGATATTATTGCTGATTTATTTCTGGTTATTTGTGGGAGAGAAAATGTGATAATTGACACCGAAGATTTCAGTTTCACTGTAGTCAGGTACCTCACCAATTGACTTACAAGTATACCACCTTACTACTACATGGCAACAGACTAGTAAGGGCATATTGCTGTGAGGCTGTATTGTTTTCATCACAAGGGGTGGTGAGCCATTGTTGGGTAAAATATGTCGCATCCAATAAGTCTCAGCTGTTGTATAAGGTTACAAATCCAGTGAATTGGTAGATCTTGGGCTGCAAATCAATTTAACACGAACAATTTTTTTTCTTGTGTCGGCGAAAATGCGGGTATTTCCAACAAAGACTTTTTGGTCATTCAGAGTTTCTAGTTGTAAATGTTAATGTTCTCCACACAGATACAGACATGCACACAGACCAGCACAACACACAGGTCGCCACTACACCATACTATAATTGCAAGAGCAGATAAACACTTTAGCACAGAAACACCATAACCACATCAAATTGTGTCTTTTTATTGATTGTAATTATATTTGTTATGCGCATGAGACTTGAATACGAACTTACTTTTCTAATGCTTCCATTCTCATTTTGTTGGACATGAGAACAACAATCTATTGGTTTGTTTTTTTTCAATAACAACATGCATCTCACTGTATACAAGCAAAGATGATTCATGTAGTAGATGCACAAATGTATGTCATCATAATTGTGAACATATAAGACAAATATAATTGACTGATCGTACGGAAAATAGTTAATGGATCGGGAGTAGTACTGCGGCATTTTAATTGGGTTAAAATGCTTCTAGAATAAGTATAACATGTATTTTCGCAATGGTCGGTTACTGCTATTATAATAAATTTCATAGGGCAAATGTTTTTTTTCGGCTACATTAAGCATATAAATGTCCCCTGTTAAAGGACTGTTATACAAAACTTATGTAGCAACATGTCAAATCATTGCCTGGCAACACCAATGTTATGTGTCGAGCCTTTAACGAGCACCTGGCCACGATTGCACATTGCTCGGTGTGTGTCAACTTCAAATAACTGTAATTTCTTGCACCTGCACAATGAGAAAAGTTTTGTTACAAAATTTGTAGATATAAAGAGCCCCTATCTAATAATGTACTTTTATTTAATATTGCAGAGTTTCTGCAGTTACAGTAGAATAAATATTGCATTGTCAAAATAGCGATATCACAGTTAACAAGATAATATGAGCGCAATATTATCCAAATTTGTTGGAAATATCGAATGTAAACCAAACAGTTTTAATTAGTGATTTAGTGAGAGCCTGTCTCTCGAGGCTATAAAAAGGAAAGAAGAAAGTTGTAGTACTGTCATATTGTTTTAATATTATTGCTATTTATTTATTACCACACACAAACATAAAAAAACACCACACACACACAGCACACATACGTGTAATCAACTGTCGGGGACGTACAATTTTTATGTGAGTGTGTAACGGTAATGACGCGGGACACACCATTTTGTACCTATGAAAGAGGGAAAATTCTGACACTGCAGACAGTATTAGCATTACGGTACACAAACCCCTGCCGCCAACACGGACGTTGTCTAATTATACCCCCAACTTGCTATTGGTGTAATGCGCCATAACACCTCATTAAACAACAAGCTCAAAAAACGTGGACCGTCCCCTGGAAGGTACGTCCGCCAGCTTGTACAGTGAGATTAATCCAAGACTCCACGGTTTGG
>JZLH01S0022846.1:0-14390 GCA_001188425.1 Eucidaris tribuloides | reverse complement strand
AACCCTCTCTCTTGTACCCTCCCCGCTCATTAACTTCAATTTCTTGCAAACCCGTCCCGATACCCCCACTCCCCACCAAACACACTTGTGAGAAGCCATATGGCCTTGTGTACGGGTATTCTTTTTTAAATAAGAAACCTAAAAACATACGACATAATCATCGCGACAGGGTTTTAATTTTATTACAACCGTCGATAAACGGCTAAGTTGGATACGTTGAGGAGTGAGGCGTGAGGAAGAATTTTTCCAACTTGGTTAGCGGGACATCCTGAGTGGAATTGTTATCACATTATTTATGACATCGGTCAAAAATTTGTTTCGTTTCGAGCATTATTTCAGCAGAAGAATTAGCTTACATTAACATGATTAAAGAGGTTTGTGATCTCGTGGCTCAGATCTGTGCTAGAGGCACAAGGGTACCTTTCCGTGATGATAGAGGCGTACAGAACAAGAAATTCTTGGAGGATATAGATGGCGTTGAAAACATTTTTTCAGTTGAGCAATGAACCTTTTTTTTTGGGGGGGGGTAGTGAACAGAGAACTTCGAAAGATCCTCCAGTTTTATAGTCGTCGTCCTTTCCTCACCTTTTCTTTGCTTTTGTCATTTATTGGTACATACTAGTTTAGAGTGATATGGGTAAATATTGCGTAAATTGTGAGATGTTAATTGGTAAAACCTACCTTATTTCACGAAATTCTGATAATATCTTTAAAAAGAAATGTTTCTGAATTCATATATGGGGTGGGGGAAGTAGAAATTGTACCAGGTTCTCCCACCAGTACGCCAGTAGTGAAGGCTGCTCACGCTAATTCTTTATCCCCAGCTCTTAATCCGCCTAGTAGCCCTTTGTGAATATCCTTGACCCAAGATAGAGATGGCCAACTGTGTGAGAGGGACAACTCCAAGCCAGTGGAGTTTTCACGCGTTGATCTAAATCATGAAGTTAATTATCACAATTATACATTATACATATATATGAAGCATTCTGTGATACCAGTCGTTTATGTTGAGCTATTTGGTAAAACTTAAAAAAGCCTTAAATATAACCTCAAAATAAATTACAAGGGAATGAATGCAAGCTTTTGCCTAAAACTGATAGCCATGACTATTCAGGAGTGAGAAAAGTAGATGGAAGGGCAAATTGATCCTTTAAAGACACTATATAACACTGTGGAAGACCCGTTTAAAAAAATTGTCGAACTTTGCTATCTAACATATCTGACAGTGTTTGAATGGACAAATAAATACCCTAGAACACAAAAGTTTGGACAGTTATGCTGTCACTAGTACAATATGTGCAGATACAAATTGGCACATTAATTTTATATTGGGCGATAGGAAATTCTGCAACACAGCTGTCTATGGAGAAAAGCTGGAATGGTCTCTCAATGATTTTCACTTTTTTAAAGCACTTAATGATTGTTTTACACTGCAATTTTTTAGGGCTTCATTTTTAGACTGTATCAAAGACACTAGTAGCACGGGGAATCATGTAGCTCAGATTTTTTAAACTGAAAACATTGTTATACAGTGCCTTTAAAGGAAAATGACGGCAACAGTTTTTGATATATATGAAATATTTTAAGTATCAAGAAAACTGATCAAAGTTCTGCCATAGACGTTCCGCTCTATCAATTACATGTAATAGCTTTAATCTTTGGTCTTTGGTACAGCAAGTACTATCAGAAATAGAGGTGACAGACAGATTTGTTGTGTAGCTTTTAGTGGGTTCAATTCTTATTACGATCAATTTAACTTGATTATATCTTTAGTTTGCCCATTTTCCAATAACTCAACAATTCTATTCTTTTTCCACCTGGATATTGCTTAAGTACTGAGTTTTTAAAGTCATTGTGATAAATCAAGTTGTATTCCTTGAATATATGACAGAGGTGGATACAAATGATTTTCAAATTACAATTGCTTTAAATCATTTCTTGCTCGAGGCTTTGTGACTGCATGAACAACACACACACACACACACACAATTTCATAATAGTAACTAATATAATGCCACGTGTATTTAAACCCAACATAAACATGAAAATGGGAAGCAGACGGCATAATTTCACTGAAATGAAATTCCATATTGTGATAAGATACGCACGCGAGCCGGCATGTCTCTAAAATAAAACAAAAATCATATGTTCTGCAATTATTGTCTAAACTGCAGTGATTGCTTAAGAATACATGTAGTTTGTCATCCTGATGCACCTTTCATTTAAAGCGTGTTATTACTAAAACGTGCTGTGAATGAAAAACAAACTCATCCTCGCAAACAGAATACACAACCTCATCATAAATTTGTTTAAATAAAGTAGAATTTATTACCTTGTTCTAATGTACATACTTCAGCGTAGGAAAGGTCAGATGTCTTTAAGTGTTCTCCATTAATTTCACTCTAAATGAACGGAGGCATAGGTTAACAAACATTAGCATCCTCGCGGAACAGTGCTGCCGAAGTATGTGTGATTTCATTGACGTCACAATAAAATGGGTTCCAAATTTAGACGAATTGGTAGCCTACATCATGTCAAAAGGCATAGTAAGGAAACAGGGTGAACTTTCAACTATTTATTGGTTAAATCGATGCAATATTTGCACTTGGGAGTTTTATTTTGAATCTTTAAAATGTACATGTACAAATATGAAGATTGCTCCACACAAAGAGCACATTTCTCAACCAACGTGGGTTACATTTTGAACCTTTAAAAATTTGCATTGGATTGAAAAAAAAAAAACGACCACACCATTTCACACTTTAATAAGTGTTTTTATGAGAAAAGTTTGTTTATTCTAGTAATTGAAATATTATACTTCATTTGGTCCATGTCAAACGCGAGCTATTCGTTGTTTGAAACTACCACATACGTCATATTTAATGTGCAACGGATGTGGCATCCATGTATGTACGATGTATTTGAAAGTGGGGCAGAGTTGGGGGAATAAAGGTCAACCAAAAATTAATTTGTAACGGCTGTTTTCATCAGAAAATGGTATGAGATTTCTCAATAATAAACCCTTATATTTCATTTTCGTCACTCACATTACCACGAAAGCATATTTCTACAGTTTTATATCGTAAAAGAATTAGAATAAACTTTGGTACCTGCTCTTACTTTCCCCATCAACAATAAGAATGTTGTTTGCGTGTATATTTGAGCTGATGCAGTTAAACTAACAATAATGTGCTATCGTAAATGTATGCAATTTGATATTTTGACACGGTTTCCCATATCGATATCTGATGGAGGTATTTGACTCGGGAAAAAAACTGCTGAAACACTGTTGACGCTACAGATGAATTTAGTGTTTTATAATTCGATAACATCACAATGAGTACTGCACGCATATTAAACGAATAAAAAAATCATATTCGAGTATGACATTTCTCAATACAAACAACTTTATGCTTATTTTCGTCACAAGCATTTATTACTATTATGTGCATTTCCATGAAAGCATACAGTTTTACATGGTAAAAAAACTACGGTATAATTCCATTTGTTCTTTTAATTGTTTGCAGACCTAAGCCATCAACAGATCAATAAAGAGAATGTTGTTTGCGTGTATATTTGAGCTGATGCAGTTAAACTAACAGAAATGTGTTACCGTAATGTATGTAATTTGATATTTTGACTCAACATTAGCGCGAGAACAGTTTCCCAGATCTATATCTAATGGGGGTATTTGACTCGGGAGAAAATTGCTGAAACGTAATTTACTCTACAAATAAATTGAGTGCTTTATAATAAGATAACATCACAATGAGCACTGCACATTAAACGAATTATAAAACCCTATACCCGTTTGACATTTCTCAATACAAACACATTTCTACTTTATTTTCATTTATGTGTATTACCATGAAAGCATGTTAGTACAATTTTGCATGGTAAAAATGGCGTAAAACTCCGTATGTTCTCTTACTTAGTAGTAGACCTACCCCATCAATTAGGAGAAAGTAGTTTGCGTGTGATGACGTTGAATCAACAATAACGTGTTATCGTAAATGTATGCAATTTGACATTTTGACACAGCATTTGCGCGCGAACAAATTACCCATATCGATATCTAATGGAAGTTTTTGACTCGGAAGAAAACTGTTGAAACACGGTTTACTCTACAAGTAAATTGTGTGCTTCATAGTAAAGAAATATAGCAATGAGCACTGCAGATTAAAGGAATATTCTCGAATTATTGACTACATGTAAGCCTGAATATAAAATGACCGAATGGTGGGGTTGACATGGTTGAGTGACTGTGAAATGTAAGGTCAGAAAGGAATGAAAGATTTTCATAATGTCTGCACAGATGAAAGCAAACATTTTGATGAAAAGAGTTCCTCATTTTTTCTCTAAAATCATTAGTTTTTTGGCCTATACAATTACCATGGCATACGGTTAAAAACAATAATGAAGTCCAGATAAGAAATAATTCTATTTGTGTAAAAATAATACCTATAGTTAACATTTAACTTACTAATTGCTGATTAATCCATTGATGGAATTATAGAATTATGGAGGAATCTTAAAAAAAAATACAGGAGGTAAGTTATTGCTACAGGAGCAAATAAATAGGTAGCAAAAACAAAGTACAGTGTAACATTACATGAAGTAAAAGGGAAACAAACAGCTTGCTGTTGCTTCCTCAATTGTTGTTACATTAACTTTATGTCTTCATCAATATTCCGAAAAAAAGTCAGAGATATTTCTTCAGTCCTTTTTCTTGAAATGAGTGATTTCCTTTTTCATAGCAGTCTATTCTGAATGATGAATTTGTCATGGTTGTGCCACGTTTGAAAAGTAACTTATTATTATCATTTCTGAAACAAATTAAAGGAAATAGACTGTGCGAACAGTTCACTTTCTGCTTCTGACTTAAGTATACGCAACAAGTAGGTATCAGTACAGTGAGTGCCGTAGAGGAATCCTAAATTTTGAATTGGCTATTTGACACACATGAGAGCAACACTTTCCAATTGTATCACATCACTGAATACAAAAGTATCCATGTATGAAAACAGGCCTCTTTCCTTCGTTTAGAAAGTGGACTCCCCCATGATCTCCTAATTCCCGTAACGTGGATATCCCAGTTTTGCTGCGACTAACTTCCCGTAGACATTGCATGAGGTACTCCTAAAGTGGTACGGAAAGAATTTTCATAATTACATGACGTTCAGTGGCAAGAGACAAAATATTAACTGCTACATGTGTTGACACTGCAAAGCGAAGTTTAACTTAGCGTCATTCGAATAACGCGATAGTACACAACGTATGAAAGCACGTATAAAAACGATTCCAAAATATCAACTGATTCTTCTAGATGTAGCGGAGAATGGTTACCATGGAAACTAGAAGTACACTGATGCAAATATTACGACTATTTTGAGATGGTGACAAGCTAATGTCGGCAATATTAAGTTTCACGTTCATTGGCTGACGATAGGATTATGAAAACTTCGATTCGATTTCCATTTACTCGACAAGAAATAACAAGTAGTGTTTCTCAATGGAACAATACACACATGTCATATTGGACACTATTAGCAATTACACGGACCATTGCTTAGGGCAACTGGACTCTAGGGTATTTGACATTTAAGATATGAGATGGTGGTCTGTTTGGTGATATGTCTCCCAGGAACAGTTTGCGGATGACTTTTCTCTTTATAATATTGTCGTTTTTAAGTTAGAGAACAAACATATTTTCTTAAAAATATCGCTAAAGAGCAATATAAAAATAGAAAAATAACGCTTAGAACTTTGTTAAAAAAAAATGTGTATTGAAAATGTAAAATGAACACTTTCACGTACGAAATTCTAGAAAAGAATGCAGCCAAATAGAAGTATTCTCAATCTAAATTTATATTGCTTCGGTCAGATTAAGACAGTATACATATAAAGCGTACTTTTAGTACCGCATTGAGATACCGTGTACATGTATTTCTTTAGCGTGAGTGTGAAAAACACATGTATACCATGCACGAATCGTATATTTAAGTTGTCTTTTGGATTTGGTGTGATTGTTTCGCATTTCAATAAACAAAAAATATAGCAATACATGTATTGCTTTTCGACCATGATACATATAACGTCGTCATATAGTGTTATATGCAAAGACAGTGAAACAATCGTGAAGTATGAGGAACCCCTTAAGGAGCGAAGCTTGCAGTGCATAGGTCCCAAAATTAGATCATTATAAACGTCTTTATAAAGAAACAAGTTTAAAAAATGATGTCGAAAGAGGAAAAAGTAAAGCACAAGAAAAACATGAAGCCAGAGCAAGAACAAGAGGGAAATGTGTGGAAGACAATGCACATAACACGTTTAGATATCACGGTGATAGCAACCCAACTGTATTGCAAAGATACCTCGTCACCGATCAAGAAAGCGACGTAACATCGGATCGGACTTAATAAGACCGATCCAGAGTCACGCTTCGTTTGTGTGTTTGAATGGGGTCCTTCACCGTCCACAAATCATTTTTTTTTCAATTTAATTCAGCTCGGTTTTTTAGATAATAACACTGATCAAAGCAGTTCGAAGACTGAAATATGACTGTTTAAAAGTACAAAGTTACATTTACAAATACATACTTACAAAGTAACAATAGTAAATTGTATTGCTTACATAGCTAGTTAAAATAGGAGTAAATGTATAATTGAAATAATGAAAGCGAATTAGACATTGAATACAACTGAGATAGACTCTAGGTTTTCCTACATTTAAAACAATTGATGTTGCAGTTATAAAAAGTGTGCAATTTACAAACTTGAGACGATTTGTAATCAAAATCATTGCATAATGGATTTACAAGAACAGGGTAGGATCACCATAAATTGAGCTGAAATCGAATATCATGTCTGCGCACACTTTTAAACATTTTTGTAAGATCGGTTTTAAAATCACAACGTGCTTTCTCCTCGTATAAGAGCAAATTCGAAATATTATACGAGTGTAAAGAATAAAATGTCCCAGAGCTAACGCTTCCAATTTGATATGTATAGATTGAAATGCACTTAGATTATTGTGAACAGAGCTTAATTCTACAAGGCGGATATTATATACTGATAACTGACCTGCACAAGTCAATCCGTGTCCCCAATGCTTGTACTATCAAAACCATCTCCGCTTCAGAGCATTGGGGTTTAGCAGTCTGTTCTTATTTCAGAATAATCTAGTCGATATCAACAATATCGCGCTGCAACGCGGATGCTATAGAGCATTCCACTACGATCATCGTCAGCAGACAGGTGTTTGAATATCCATTAAGGATTGATCCCACGCAGTAATTTTCTCGCAACTTCACACCATCCAAGAAACCGAGCCTATATCAAACATGCCAAACAATGCTGCGTTCATTCTCTTCGATTAATGGACAGCAATAAGATGTATTTATCATCGAAATGACGTTCACTGCCCGGTTATATCACTGTGCGGGTGCTCATTAATGGAAAAACAGAACCATAAAATTTCTGCAATGGTACTATCGATATCTGCTACATGACTTCTTGAAGATGAAGTGAGGTCTAGTGACAAGGATGTCAATGGCATAAAGACAGACTGACAAACGTGTGAAGCAGCCTGCGTTTCTGAACATTTGGCCTTTTCAAGGAAAAATCAAGCATTCTGTTTTGACACAGTATACGAGGTGTGACAAAAAAGAAACGAGACTGTGACAGCCACGCTCATGACGCTATGTCTATCGACCCATCGCCCATGTCACTGTGTTGCCCAACATCTCATCGACATTCTGCAATAATATTGTTCACCTATCTCATGTTGTGCCCCTTTCTCAGGCTGTTAAGTGGCACACCCGAATCAATCTGAAGTTCCTCGGTGAGTTGGGCAGAGGCTGAACAGGTGTCTCGAGCTTCTCCAGGAGTCTTATGGAAAAGATCCCACCCGCGACATTTCCTTTTCGGTTGGCCCCCTCCCAACTGAACCAGGAACTTTAGTTTGATTCCCTGCTCTATGTTTGTCCAACCACTAGTATCATGACGGGGCGTAGTTAGGGTGTGTCACTTAACAGCCTGTGGGAGGGGCACAGTGTGAGTTAGGTAACCAATATTATAGCAGAATGTTGGTGAAATGTTGGGCAACACACTGACATTACGTCATGGGCGTTCCTGCCACAGTCTCGTTTCTTTTTTGTCACACCTCGTACTTTGTTAAAAGTTCTACACAAGTAGTCTCCAACTTTACACGAAAGAAAAATAAACACCGATACTATGCTGCTAATGCACGCCAGCAATTTAAGTCGTGATATTTCGAAGTTTGTAATTCAGATTAAAATAAGATAAGATAACAGAGAACGATCACCGGTTGGGGCATTCATATAATGCAGTAGCTCAAACTGCATTACAAAATGGAACTATAACATATACTACCTCCAAATTAATCTATACTCAAAATAATTTCAGCAAATTAAACCTTTTCTTGCAAACGTCCTCTTTCTTACCCAAGTTGTTCCCCGTTTTTTATCAATAGATGCGAGACATAATCAAAGTCTAGTATTTCAGTGCTCCGTAATTAAGTAAAAAGTTCACGTACTGTCATTAAAAATGTCGTGTAAAACAAAAAAATCTAGAGACTTATTTTAGTCATTAAAACACAGAAGCCACGGATCAAAACAGGCTGCCCCAAAACATCAATTGTAACGTATTTTGCTGTATCGTACTCTTGTACATGTATTCAATTATGTTCTTCAAAGATTTATTTAAAATGAAATAGCGGCATCGGGGGGGGGGGGGTAAAAAAAATGAATTATGGCTTTCTTTCATGAATTCCGTGATAGCATACGTGCAAAGCACACTAAACAATTAGGCCATTTCCAATATCACCTACAGTACATTCGAACTTAAACTTATGAGGAGGGATAAGGGAAGTAAGTACACATAAAAGGCTATGTAATTCAATCAGCAAATAGATAGAGCTATAAGCTTCATAACTGTATATATATAAAACTGTTCGTGGAAGCTGCGTGGCCATACAAATATCAATTCCATGATGACGCAAAGAGATACATATCACTGAGTATGTATACACATTGTCCAGTTGCTGACGAATCTGGGTCCTCGTTCACAGTTCGACGCGCTTAAGCCGAAATGTCAGTCATTTTCGATTCATCGAGAGTCAATCAGTGGTGGATTACACAATAATGAAATGGGCTTAATGTCAAAGAGATGACCACTCTATAATCAAACCATATGACCTTCCCCTCGCGTGACAGTACAACCAATCGTTTCATTTAGATTTAATTAGATTGACTTGTTGAGATTGTGCCACAACAAACAAAGGCATATATTCGATGACCATGCCTGTCATAACCGAATCAAAAATACGATGATTTTTTTTGACGAATATTTGCCTACGTACAAAGATCAACAGAAATTGTATCTCGGAGGCGTGCAAACCAGCATGAGATATGATATTTGTCCATAAATGTCCTCACTGTCCACTTTGTGGGTCACGATTTGTTATCACAAAAGACACTAATCTGCTCTTTTTTATCAGGGTTATGAGGTAATAAGTTGACTAAGTTGCGCTTTACTTTAATATAGTGAATCCCAAGCGTTCTTTTTTTCAAATCGAGGCCGTTGGATATTGTTTGAGATCCACCTTACATGAGAAATGAGCAAAATTTGACAATAAAGCGTGGCCAGTACAAAGAACGAATTGTGGGGCAGTAATTATGTTCTGCCACTGACAAATTGTAATGACTTAAATCTTATTCAACACATAACAGAAACATAATAACAGTTTTGCAAATGTGTCACGTAAAAGGTTTACTTAATTAAGGTTACGTTAACTGCATGAAATAAGCATTTGTATCATATAGGTTAAGCGAAAATAGAAAATGAATAACCTTTTAAAAGTATATTACTGATAAGACTATTTGACATACGGCAGTCAGCATGACAAGGTAACCGAAATAATGCACTTTACTACACATTCAAACACACACGTATGCACAGCAAAATCCAACTTATAATCATGAAGTAATTAGAACTTATTTATGTGATAAGTATGCTAGCAAAATTCAAGATTAACGTGATTCTCGTTAAATATGTGGGAATTTTGAGAGACTAAAACACAAGAAAGATATGAGTGTACTTTTCATGTTCTTAAATTTGACGTAGATTGAAACTGTATGTTACCTTAAAAATATGAAGAATATTACATCATTGAAAATAACAAACTCATCCAAAACAAGGAAAGGAAGGCAAAAATACATGAACAGATAACATTATATTAAAAAATCATATTACCGAATGTCTTCTTGTCCGAGCACATAATATCCATACGCAGTGGTGAATTAAATGGTAGCCAAACAGTTACTTCAAGAGCATGTTAGTACCATACAGAATGCCACCAGCACAAAGTCATGTACCAAGTGAACACAATTCACGATTTGGATCGAAGTATATACAGACAGCACACGACTGTCTACGGGAGACGAACCGTACGTATACTCTCTATCTCTCCCTATCACGAGTGATGTTCGTTTGGCGGGAGATCTGGTATATACCGTTCGCAGCATAAAGACAGATGCATTAATATGCAACGCACGCGATAGACTTGACATTATGGAATTGAATTTGCTTGTACACCAATAAAATGAGACGAGCACGCTTTGGAGTTGAATGAATCCTTACACACAAGTTTGTCTCTATTTTTTTTCTTTTTTTTCTACAGTAGCCCGCGCGATGACATTTGATGAAATATTGAGTACTGTCTACGGAATGCCATTTGCAAACAATATAACTCCAGCCTAAAATGGACAAATATTAATATCAGTTTTTCAACTACCTCTCTTGATCGTTTTTTCAGGCAAAGGTTGCAGGGAATGTTGAAAATTATGTCGCATGTAATAATAATATTCCCCCTTTTCCCTAAAGATAAATGACAAATACCCCTACTTGGCAAGTACAACTTCTGACTTCACTTTTTCTTAATAAATAATTGTCAAAATACGTGTATATATCGACTTCAAATCAACGCGTTTATAAAACACAAACAAACTGAAATCCGTGATTCCCCGCATTTCCTGAAACAAAATTCCTTGATTTTTTTGTCCAGATTTTCCCTGATGGAATTATAAAATTCCATGGTCACAATTGAGAGAACCTTTCTAAAATTCCCTGACTTTTACCTAAGAAGAAAAGGGGAAAGCCCTTTTCGAGATTTTCCCTGATTTCCAGGTTGGCTTTATGAACCATGCAATCGAAATCTAAGGAAAGTACGAGAAGTTGGAGATGACCACCCCAAAGGGTGAGAAAGCTTCAAAGTCACCAACTTAAATGAGAATGGACAGTTGATCTTCCTTGGGGGTAAATCGAGGATGACATGGATGAAGCATCTTATCATTTTGTCACAGTGATAAAAGCTAAATGACATTGAGACAAGGGAGCGAAATGAAAACCTGTCTGGGGCCAGGTAGGGCTGTGCTGGGCGATGTATTTACTGTGAGAACAATACTGTATGTTTAACAAAGATATAGTAGACATAAATTGTCACCAGTTAACCGTTTGACTGGCATATCGATATGCTGCAAAACCCAGAGCAAAACAAAATGAGGGTGATTCTGTTTAATTTCTGCAATTACACAGACACAGACACAGACACATACAGACACAGACACAGACACAGACAGACAGACAGACACACACACACGCTCATACATACACACATACACACAAACATACGCATACATACACACGTACAGACACACAAATAACACCGACCCACCCACACTCACACACCTACGCACCTATCCACCCCCCCCACCCACACACACACACACGCGCGCGCGCGCAAAATACCCACACACTCTCACACATACGCACTTTTGAAACCGATTTGAAGAGAAAAACACCATTCACATCTCAGTATTTCCTAGGAGGCGCGGGGGACTGCGAATATGCAACGTAGAATCCGATCTGCGTATCGAAAACTCCTAACGCGCGCGCATACAGCGATTCGACCAGATAAGCTCGACACTGGCCGAATAATGTTGCCATTCAGCTTTTCGGAGAAAACTACACTCTATAATATCTGCATGAGTGACATACTTAAATATTTCAATGAAAATATTTTCATGTACTTTGCTGAAAGACACACTGGAAATTAATAGTACACTTGTCTGCAAAGAATTTTGTTTTCATCTACTTACAAGTCAATGTATGAAAAGCTTGAAAATTTCTCTGTCGCTCTCTCTCCGAGAGTGGTACCCTCGCTGTGGGCGCTCGTCATATTTCGATTAATGTTTTGGAGGAAAAATACGGTCTATTACATTTACGTTAGTGACATTTAACAATATTACAATAAAAATATCTTGATGTACTTTATTGAAAGATACATTAAAAATTAACGGCACAATTGTCGGCAAAGAATTTTGTTTTCATCTACGTACAAGTCAATGGTACCATTTGCAGGACTGAGCTTGAAAATTTCTCTTTTCCTCTCTCTCCGAGAGTGGTACCCTCGCCGTGGGCGCTCTTCATCTTTATTTTTGATCATTAAGATTATGGAAAGAAGACAGGAATCCATCATCTTGTAGTCCAAATGTTCAATTAGTAATCAGTACCATATCTTATTATCTAAGGCAATAATATACGTTTTAAATGTTTGATTGAAATAAACATAGAAAGCCTACCTACTTTGAAAACTACGACAACATTTGTTTGAAAGAGCCAGTCATCGCGAGCAAAGTTCACTGACCTTGGCTCGCGGTGGCGTGGGTGCACGGTGTGGCATAAGTTGTGCCAAATACCGGCCGAAGTAAACAAGTGCATCGACTCGCAAATAATTGCAAAGTTTGCTGTCGAACTTCGAAGAAGAAAGTGAACGACGAATTGGAAAGGTGTGGAAAAGATCTCTGATTGCTGTGTCTATACTTTATTCAGAAGTAAGTGATAAATTTATCCAAAAAAAAATGGGTTCTGAAAATATTAGTAGAGTCTGTGTAATTTTTACGAACTTACAAATATTCGCCGGCTGCCAGTCCTGCCCTGCCCTGCCCCTGGCCCTGCCGCGCCCTGGGCCTGGCCAAGCCTAACGAGTAACGTTAGCCCTAGGTTTTAGGCTAGTCTAGATAATATAGGCCAAGCCTAGCCTAGGTAGGCTAGGCCAATCATCAATGCCTGGCCAGGGCGGCACCTGTCCTGGACAAAAGTACTAAACACTGACCTGCTGTGACACAACACTGACATAGACTCTAACATTAATAGATCTATTTTAGACAGTAGACTAATTAACGTTAACGTTAGATCTACCACCTCGATGCGTGCGAGTCTGTCGAGGCTAAGCCTAGCCTGACCAGAGGGCCCTTCTGTTCTGGCCCTATCCTAGTAGTAGCCTAGTAGGCTAGACGCTAGACCGAATTCAAGCCGGCTTCGACCTGAGGCTATGTTGATCTAACGTTAAATTAGATCTAACTTACTAGAAATTAGAATAAGTTAGATAGATCTAGACCTAGATCTAACGTTAGATCTTAGATCTATCAAGTTTTTTTTTTAATTTGATTTTTTATTTTCATATTTCAGGCATTTACCGTAGATCTATTCTAAGTTACAATCTTGCATGTTTACAGTTAGACCCTCTACTAGGGTAGGGTCTAACAAATAGATTGTTAGATCTAACGTTACATACATGTAGAGATCTACCTAATAAAAATCGTACGGTAAATGCCTGAAAAATGGGGGGGGGGGAACTTATACACATGAAGCCTTCACCTTCGGTCTAGCCATAGCCTACTCTAGCCTAGGCTAGGGCTAGAATGAAGGCTTCGTCCTGTCTTGTTGTTTTTTACATTTTTCAGGCGTAATTACCAACCGATCTTGAGCCTAGCCCTAGACTGAGCCCTCGTTAGGTCCTTGATCTTGGGTACTAACGTTAGACCGCAAACTTTGACCAGTGTATCACGTCCGGTCGTTTTTCAAAGACGAAGGTTTAATCAAACGGTTTTGATGGACATCTTACAGGTACCTAGTAGTATCTCCTCTCTGGGTAACTGTAAAATGTCCATCAAAATCGTCCAATGAAATCTCTGAAAAATGACCGGACGTGATATACAGGTCGAAGCCTTCGGTCTATGGGGTACCTATAGCCTTTTTTTTTTGCCACCTGAAAAATTAGTCAAAATTTGAAAATCTAATCGAACTACACCTTCATAGAGTCTAATTTAACAGGAAAATGTCACAATTAATGTAAAATGAGAAGTCCCTGAAGAAAACGGAAAAACACCGTTGGTCTGTCTGTTTATAAAAAGTACTCGACTACAACACTGTCAAAAGTGTCAAACTACATGTACTTGACAATGGTGGCTGGAGCTGGAACAGCCAATGACTGTGCAAGGAGTAAGGCTTGGTTTTAAGTTAGGCTTA
>JZLH01S0022843.1:7170-34030 GCA_001188425.1 Eucidaris tribuloides | reverse complement strand
ATTCTGAATTTGTTTTCAGCATCTGTTCCCAATCTAATCTTAGCACGTGCATCCAGTTTCTGCCTAGGAGGCTAGGTCCATTCCTTTTGACTACTATCAGGGGTAGCATACAACTTTGCCCGTTATGTTCAACTTTAACATCGAATGTCCCTTTAACTTCGATTCTCTCGTCTGTGTAGGTGCGCAATCTAAGTTTCGCTGGCTGCAATTTCTTTCCTGGCCACAATGAGTGGAACGTTTTCTCAGAGATTAGTGAAATTGCAGCACCCGTGTCAACCTCCATCTTTACATTATTGTTATCTAATTGAATATCAGTTTCGAATGGTGGTGCACTTACTCGGGATTGGTTGATGCGATATACTGGGAATTCATCGCCGTCTGCATCATCAGGGCTTCCGGATTCTACGTTTACAGCTTTAACCGGCTGGGCTAGCTTGCCGCGTTTCTTACTCAGGCATACCGCTTCGATGTGCCCCTTTTTCTGGCAATGATGACAGTTGCTGCCCTTACATCGGCATCTGTCCGGGGCTGTGGTTAATTTCGCCTACCTGAAGTAGGGCTTCGCTCTCTGTTGTACACTTTGCTGTCCGGTTCTAACTTCTGTTGCGCGCTTTGGGGTTACGACGGTGTATTTTCAACCTTCGTCGACTGAACTTCCTTTAAATCTTTATACTTGATAGCAGCCGTTTCGATGCTGGTTGCTATTGGGGATTTTGCTTGCATCGTAGGCTTAATTCTTACTTCCGCCAGCAGCCTCCGCTTGTATGACGGTCGTTCTGACTCCGCACAGACGATCCTCGCAAATGTCGTTCAACGTCGACCCGTAAGTGCAGAACTCTGCCCAGAGAACGCAACGCCTGCGGTGAAGTTCTGAAATCGATCTCGTCCTCCCTCCGAAATCGAACTGTTGAAATACTGCAATCTCTGACTATCTCCGCTGGGTTATGGGACTTATCGCTCTTCCTATCCACATCCACTAATTTATGCTACTCATTTCTTGATGGCTTCACGGTGTGACACAGCATTCGTAAAAGTTTGTACGATGTAAGAGCCAATAACGGTTAACAACGATAGCTGTTTTTCCCCTCAGAAGGGTTGATATCGTTAGCTTTAAAATACAGGTTCCAGTTCCCTCAATGTGACTGCGACCACTCTTCTTATCCCTCACGGAAAATCGTTCAATTTTTCCGATGAGAGCATTTTGCGGAGTTTACTTTCCAAATTATCTCGTCGCCAGCTGTTATGTATTTGGTGGCTTAATACATTAAGAATAATATTGAGAGTACAGAATGAGAAGTATGACTTGTCAGCTTGGAGTCTAAATAACAAGTGTTTTATTAATGCAATCTGGATATACAAGCATTAATTCTATTAGTTATACATACAATCTTAAGTGTGAGTCACATGAGGAGGTGGTGATGCGGATGTTGATGGTGGTTGCGGAGTGGAATGTTCCTTGGTGGTTAGTATTAGATGCGAGGAAGGTGTGGGCGAGTGAGATGTAATAATGTTGATGGCTATGTACACGTGGTATACATCTACAATACATGTGCACATCAATATACTACACAGAGTCAATTTTTCAAATTTCAATTATTGTGGTCATGCGAAGTTTACTAGAATTATGAAACTGATTTACAACTTATATAGCTGAAGCGCTATATACAGGACTATGCATGTCAATATAACACGCTAGATAATCAAAACTAATTATTATTATTATTTTATTATTATTATTAATTATTATATTATATATTATTATTAATTCTTTTTTCTTTCATCCATTCCTGCCCTTCTATCTTTCGTTTATAATAAATATCTTTCTATCCATCTATCTTTAAAGAAAAAAAAATGCCATAAAAGATGATTGTTTGTTGCAATGGAAGGAGGAGCTGCCAAAATTTCCGCAATTAACAATATAGGCTAAATGAGTATGTCAGAACAGTCAATATGTTTCAAACTCAGTTCAAAAATGTGTTTAGGGCATGTCAAGAAAACTGAATTTAGAAAAAAAAATGAGACACCTACAACTTACGCTATTTATCATATTCCACAGTATAGTGTAATAAAAAATATGCCAGTTTCAATCTTGGCACATGATTCTTCCGAAGGACTAATATCTTTTTGCGGAACCATCCGTGCCAATAACATGTGTTTAAGAAGTTTCAGAAGTTTGAACGTTAAATTATCACAAAAAGACAATTAAAACCGTTATCAGTTGCTAAAAAGGCTTCATAGAAAAGGTGAATAATAATCCACACCGTAATTGTATTGTATTGCATTTGAATTGCAAGGTATTGTCTTGTCTTGCCTTGTATTACATTGTATTGAATTACATTTGTATTACATTTGTATTTGTATTGCATTTGTATTTCATTGTATCATATTCATTTCTAGACGCACCTTCCTGAAACCAAGTTTGGAAACTTTTTTTTTATTGTAGAGAGTGTTTATCAATTAATATGTGTAAAATCATAGATATCTTTGATAAGCTACAGTTTGCCCTTTTATATTATTGCCTTTTTTTCATTAAGACAGAATCAAGAAGTAGCAACAGCCACAAAATGACTCACAAAACCATCTCTAAACATTAAGTTCATACTCATATTTCCCCAAAATATTTAGAATTTGAACACTCAACATATAATCAATACTGCTCCGAACCTATAGGAGTGGAATAGGAACCTAGTGGAAGCTGGGGTAATATTAATAATTGCAGGGCCCCCTGGGAGAGCAGTGTTTGTCAGTAGAGAGGCTACCCTGGGTAAATTAGACATTATCTTTATAATTCCTAATTTCGATCATCCTTTTAACTTTTACGGCAAAATGGTAAAAGTAGATGCATATACCCGTAACTAATTTGTTGATTTATGTCATAACAATATTATCTACAATTCAATATAATGAATTTCGGATGGACCGGTTTAGATGTGGAAGGAAATTTGGAGAGAGGTCTAATTCATTCATCCACGGGCGGCATATATTTGAACATTGTGATTTATTATCCTGTTTATTTCCATGCACGAATGACTGAAGATTGCTCTTATGCTCTTCGATAATATCAAACTCACATTAATTTTTATGAGGGAAAATTTTACCGCGATGTTTTGTGAAGGGAGTCCCGTAATTTATTTGTATATCGTTCCCCATATCCCTATACGGTATATCACCCGCTATGGTAGTCTAAAGAAAATTTGGGAAATGAACACATTGCATCATATTATTACTATTATGATTATGATTATGATTATGATTTTGATTATGATGATGATTATTAATATGATTATGATGATAATGATGAAGATGGTGATTACTACTACTACTACTACTACTACAACTACTACTACTACTACTACTACTACTACTACATGTACTACTACTACTTTTATTATTATTATTATTATTATAATTATTATGATGATGATGATGATGATGATGATGATGATAATGATGGTGATGATGATTACCACTACTACTACTTCTACTTTTCTTCTTCTTCTTCTTCTTCTTCTTCATTATCATTATCATTATCATTATTATCATATTATCATTATTATCATTATTATCATTATTATCATTATTATCATTATTATTTTTATTATTTTTATTACGTGGATGATGATGATGATGATGATGATGATGATGATGATGAAGTGGACTAAAGTGTAGTATTTCTTTTTGAAAAAAAGATATCTTTTGATTGGTAACTATCAATGTTGGATTAAAAAATATATATATTTTGGATTTAGCAAATTCACAAGTTTGGAGAGTATCCACCTGTAAAGCCTAGACTATTTCATGAGCCAAAGAGGGTATGGAAAAGATGGTGGTGATGATGGAAGAAGTGGAGGAGGAGGAAGTGGAGGAGGAGAAGAAGAAGGAGGAGGGGAGGACGAGAATAGTATAAGGAAAAGGGGATAAACATCAGAATATACAGTAACGGAGAAAATGAATTGGATGAGAGGGAACAACAGAAAACAAGTAGAGATAAAGAAGAGCAAAGTAGGAAAAATACACATTTAATTGACACAATAAAAGAATCTTCATTCTACTTTATACAGTTACAGGAAGTCATCTTCTTTAATTATCATCATTTACAATTCATGCATTATCACACGTAATAATACAGTATTTTACAGAAGCATAATAGAACTACAGTTCATACAACGTATAATACTCTACGTGTTCATATCATGACGTTTAGGCACGGTTTAAATACAAGAACATTGAACACACACACATAATTATATACCGTTTGTTTAATATCATGTACATTATTTTCATGCAATATCCCACGTAATGTTGTATAATGGCAACACTACTGTAACAGTTTACACAACGGATAATACTCTACGTGTTCATAATATGACGTTTATAGGCACAGTTTAAATACAAGAACAGGAAACACACACACACACACATATATAACATTTGTTTGATATCATGTACAATTTTCATGCAATATCTCACGTAATGTTGTATTTTACAGAATAATGGCAACACTATTGTGACAGTTCACACAACGGATAATACTCGTGTTCATAACATGACCTAGGCTACACAGGCACAAACGATTAAGTTCGAAAATATAATATTTACAATTTCTGAAACGTTCAATATCAGTCAAAGGCATTGTTTATAAAAAAAAAAAATCCGTTTAAACAAAATCATGGCTACATGATCCTATCCTGCATGCTATAATGTCTTTGAGCGGGTCTACACAAGCAGCCCTGAAAAAGACCTACTTCAAAACAATCAACATTATTTTATTTTTTCCTCCTCCCCCTTCTTCTTCTTTTGTAACACTTCAGCAAAACCGTAAACCGAACTCCCCTTTACTCTAACCTTAAAGCCCAAGTTTAGTTTTGGGGATTTTTTTTTTATTTGAAAGCTTCATGCCCAAAGGTCATATCACACCAATAACAGATTCTGAATGTCTTTCTTTTTCTATCAATTAATGAAAAATCACGGGGGGAGGGGGAACACCCGAGATTTTGGACTATATTTCACATTATAGCCTCCAAAGGGTTATAACAAGGTGTTAAGGGTATATCAGTTATATCTCATCAGACTCGGCTCTTTCTGATAAGATATAAGTCATATAACCTTAACACCCCGAGATTTTCATTAATTAATAAAAAAAAAACACGAAAGACATTCAGAATGTGTTATTGGTGTGATATGACCTTTGGGCATAAAGCTTTCAAATAAAAACAAAATCCCCAAAAATAAACTTGGGCTTTAACCCTAATCCTAGCCCTACCCTATTAGAAGTTTGTGTCAAAAGTTTTGCATGTCATGACTTTTGCTTGTTGTTGAACAGCTGAAGAACGCTCACTAATCCGACACTTGCGTGTCATGCGCTCATATCAATAGAGGTCGCTAGACGACAAGTCGAAATGCAAGACACATTCGCATTTGACATTAAATCATGCTCTCTGTGAATGAAGCGTGAGAAAATATACTGTGTTAAAAATGACATTAACAACATTCCTTTAAACTTCCTCTCGAAAAAGGTGGACCAACAGGACCACAGAATGAATTTATCTATTGCTCTACATGGGACGACCTGCCAAAATCATTCGATTTTGCAAATATATATTTTCAATATTTTTTTTCTGTGAGGAGTGATCACTAAAGTCACCGCATTGGACTGAAAGTTAGTTCAGAACAAGTGAAACTCATGAAGAGGCACTCTTTTTCTTTTGCTGATTTTAGTGAAAAGATGTATCAAACAAGAGCCCCAGGGGGCACGGCGCTCACCTGAGGTTCGCAAACTCTCTGTGGTGCCCATAGAGAAAACATCAATTATACATAGTTTTGGCCCATTGAGCCTGATATCTGGGCACCAACAGAGCCTCATGAACCAGTTGAAAAACTTTGCATCCCCTTGCCATATAGCTGATTTTCCCAAGTTAAATTCCAACATACATTTTTACAAAAAATGGTGATAGCCATATGTCTCGCTCTATTATGTTTACATTTGACCTTACTGGACCTTTGACCTACTCATGACCTTTGACCCCAATTTAACATTACGGTTTTTATACATGTAGGGCATCTACCATACAAGTTAGTTACAAATGGGCCAATACCAACCCCAGTAGAAAATTGCAGGTGTATTCTATCATTTGACCTTTGACCTACATATTTAACCTTTGACCCCAAAATAACATTGAGGTTCCTTTTATGCATCTACCATCCAAGTTTGGTTACAAATGGGTTTGTGGTTAGAAAGTTACCTAGTTTTGGCCTTTATGGGTCCTGCCCCCTGGGCCCCCAGAGGGGCCTTGTGTACAATTTTAGGAGCACTCCGTCCCCTCCCCCTAAGGATCATTCCCCCCAAGTTTTGTCTAAATCCATCGATATGCTTTAGAGAAAATGAGGTAAATGTGAATTATTTACAAAGGGCCCTCCCCAACCTTTTGCCCCCCTCAGGGGCCAAAGGAGGCCACCCTGGGCATTGTCACGAGGAGCAATAAGTCATCACATATAGAGGTATCTACACATACATTGACTTGGCTAAACTATTTCTGGATCTAGAGAAGAAGATGTTTGAAAATTACCTACTTTTTGCCCTTTACGGCCCTGCCCTGGGCTCCTATAGGGAGGCTAGGTGTACCTTTTGAGAACCCTTGAATCCCCACCCCCTAAGGATCATTTCTGCCAAGTTTGGGCTAAATCCAATCATATGTTTGAAAGAAGAAGATGAAAATGTGTCAAAGTTTACGCACGACGCACGACGAACAACGCACGACGCACGACGAACAACGAACGACGCACGACGGACGACGGACAAAAAGCGATCGCAATAGCTCACTTGAGCCTTTGGCTCAGCTGAGCTTACAAGAGTGAGGTTTTCCTTTTTCTCCAATTTAAATGTAAAAAGTATGATTGATGGTAGTCGTCTATTTGGATTGGATGATCCATTAGAAATAATTACTTTGTTCAATGTTTCTGAAGTGAATGATGCCTTTATGTTTTTTTCCATTTGGTTTGACAATACCTTTTAGAATTCGCTACAACAGGCCAGATAAGTAGGGGTTTAATTTTTTTCAAACCGCCATGTTTTTGTTCAATAGCAACAAATATGTTTTTCATCATCTTATTTTGTATTTCTGAAATAAACATAAGATAGACAATAGGGTAAATTTATTATAAAATACAAACCGAAATGTGTTTATATACATAACAAATATTTCAATACAGCAAAACTCAATAAATGGAAATGTTATTTAAAAATTTAACAGGGCCGAGGAGTGACCAAACTTTGCAACACTTTCTAGATTTTATATCCAACCTTATATCCAGTTGGATTCAACATTTATAGTGTCAGATCCAGCAGGCTAAAGGTTAATCACAACATTGAGAAAGTGTGGTCACTCCTCGGCCCTTTTTAATGTTGAGATATCTTTTCAGTTTTTAGAGTGAAGGCAGAATATTAATAATATATAGATAACAGAGATAAGAAAAGAAACACAGAAATCACCATCATGAATATACAGTTTGACAATGATGTGGGCCTGGAAACACTATGAAAGAGAAAAATCTCCACTTATGAGGGCAAAAACACATGTGTTGATCTCAAGTAAAACAAAAAATATGGCAAGATCATAATTGACTAACTTCTTTGCTCTGGTGCCAGTTAGAGCTTCACATTAATGCTGAATAGGTGTTAGAGCAAGAGCAAAGGACTTGTTATCCTGAGGTCGCTGATACAAATCACGCTCAAGCTGAATTTTATTGCCTATATTTTGTCGGTTGTCCGGCAGAAAGGCCCTATCTTAATATGTTTTCGGCAGATGGGCCTTAGCACTACATTGTCTCTAACTTGAAAACCACTGGCTCTTTTCACATGAAATCAAAGTAGTGTGATATTTTGGGATCATTCTGTTAGTCTGTTAAAGATAGATTTCAGGATTTGCAAGTCCATCAATTCCCTTTATTATGATTACCAAACGGTTGTAAAGTATTTACAAATAGTGTGTTGAAAGTTTGAGATCCATAGTCACGAACTTATTGTTTTACAAGAAAAACTAACAACGATATGCTACCGGAATATTGTTCTTTCCGTGAGCTTTCGCTCAAATTGCAGAACACGGTAAGCATGACCAGCCGACGGGCAGTGGGCGGACTACGTAACTGCTATAGTTTTAACGGTTGAACTCTGCGTGACCTTCGGCTGGCGGCCAATCAGACAATTTTGGAACTAACGGAACGTGCTCGTCACTGTGCAAATTTTGAAATGTAACCGTCCAGATATTCAACAAAACTACGTATTCAACCCAAAAGTTGTATGACTATTTATCTTCACATTGTGAGCGATTTGAGCTGATTTCATTAAGTTTGCCATTTTCTGGCGTGCAAATCCCGAACTCTATCTTTAAGTGCAAATCTCAAGTAAAGGCAATATGATGCACCGCGCGCTACCCCGGGGTACCACGTTGCGCAGCGCCCTCTTGTGTCCAAAAGTGTGTTTTCTTCAGTTATGATCACTAAAATCAGTGGTTATGATGCAGAACCTGCGCAAGTGCACAACAAAAAGGCATAAACTTACGAAAAATGGGTAAAAATGAAACTAAATTTGTAATTTTCCACTTATTACATAACTTTTACATAATTTTGTAACCCAGGGTACAGTGCTAAAAAAAATAATTCAACAAAATGACGAATTTCTAGTTGGTATCCCGGGGTAACGCGTATGTCATCATATATCTGAAATCAAAGAAAATTTACTGTTAATGCCCTTCTGCCGGATATACGACGATTTATAGTGATTCAAATATTTACAGGTACTATTGCTTTTGATATGAGTTAATAAAATGGCATACAGCCATAAACACAGACGATAAGTTATGTATGGAGAATCGTCTTTATTTTTTCTTTTTGTAATGATTTAATTGGTCTTTTTTCTAAATGATTATATACACACACTTAAAAACTGTCATTTCTTTACACCAGACAGATGAAGTGATAAAGATTCAATTCAACGATGACAATCATAGTCGCAGTCATGACGTTTCTGGCAGGAAAATTCATCACAAACTATAGGCTCATAAGTTGCAGATACCGATCACTCAACGATAGTTCAACAGTCTGGTATCGATCCTCTTTCGATTTTGTTGGTTGCAATCGCCTCGTCACTCCCGGTAAGCCCACTGCACACTACACGATTGGTCTACAATAAGATTTAGGATTAAAATGGAATAGCGTTTGATATAAATATTTCAAGACGTCATTTTTAGTAAGGTTCTGATTAGTCATACAGATAGTAAAATATGGCCCGTTTCCAGCTCTCTAGTCGGAGGAAAAGTCAAATCGGCTCCCAATCGTAGCCGATGTCAAAGTAGTCCTACGATTGTCTACGATTTGAAAATAATTTGGTCCTTACTGCATGTGGGTTCAAGGCTGACAACGCACTAAAACCCCATTTTAATCATTCATATTATCGTTCAGAACCGAACCAAATAAGTTTCATGTGTTAAAATGCCCATATTAAATCTTACTGCGAATCATTGCCAAAATCGGATCGTAGCCGATCATAGTGTGCGGTGGCCGTAACGATTATTCAACGACAGTTCAATCAACTGGTATCGATCCACTCCCGATTTCGTTATTGGTCATCGCCTCGTCCTCGTCATCTTCGAAACTCAGACGACCGTAGAATCTCTGTTCAGGTTCTAGCGCCACTGGCACCGCACTGACCAATGGGTGATGGCGATTCCGAACCTGTTCGCTGACGTCATCATCATCTTCGGGTGACGAGCGCGAGGGTTCCGTCACTTCTGAAAATAATGAACGGCATTGCGAAAACATGAGTTGTAATGAGAAAATGATTCTAATAAGATACAGTAACAATTTCTACAGAATGCTGCCGCAAGAAGAGTGTTTGTTAAAACCATGTATGAATAAATTCGTGGAGAAACTTGAAGAGTAAATAATGCTGAAATACTGATTTTTGCAGTCACAAATTGTTCTTAGAGGGGACACAATTGTTCTTGGATAACAAAATAATGCGGATTCGGTTTGAACACTGTATCGCTTCGTCCGCTATGCCTGGAGGCCATCTGGAAGTAATCAACGGATGGCAAAATAATTCATATTTATAATGTCTTTGAAGTAAAGCATGGTATATTAAAATTACCATCTTTTGTCATGGTCTTTGGTGAATGAAGCGGTTTAGTGTTATACAGACCGGATCGGTCTACGTCATAGAGTTGGATTATCCAACTCTATGGTCTACGTATACTATCAGATATGTGGAATGGCGCCCCCAGGGCTGTCATACGGCAACTGGCATATTATCATGAGAGGAAATAACATTGGCGCAATGAAAGCAAGATGCTTATAATTAGTATTTATTTATGTATCTATTTTGCATCTATTTTAACTCTTTATTTAACACATTTTAAAGTAAACTTTGAGTTCAATTCGGGTTTCTTATTCAATTTACAGATTTGCACAATTGACACTCCTCTTTCATGCGTAGACAATGTGAATAACTCTTTCCGGACCTTTTGGGATGGGTATTGTATTGAGCATTGTCTTCAGTGCATTTTCTTGATCTGTGCAAATTGGCAAACGTAGCAAGCAAAGACTTAATAAAAAACAAAGCTTATATTTCGTACACGATCAGCGTGTACGAAATATAAGCTTTGGTTTTTTTTATTTCGGATCCAAGTCGGGGAAGTCGTACGACAAAAGTCGTGTAGTGTGCGGAGGCCTTAAAGTTTTATTTCAACAGGGTAGTTTCTGTTCAAACCCAATTGATCCTGCTTTCCAGAAGAGCCCTGCCAAAAGTATGCTATCCATATTCCGAGTCGTTACATGATTAATTAATTGTTTTACTTGAATAACATAGAAACTAAATTAATTAATATGAAATGCAATTCGATCCTAGATAGAGGAACCTACCCACTGTAACAACGGTCGAGGCAGTTTCATTCAAGAACGGCAGATTCATAGATTCACCCGACGTGACATCATTCCATACCCTTGCTCGGCCGGGTGGGGGCGCCGTTTCGACGCACTTGCATTTCGTCCGGGAGAATCTGGTGTGCCGTTTGCACTGTGGCGTTTCGCATCCGTGGTCGACACAACTGTAGCACGGAGAACGAAAATGTGTCAATTAAGTAACAATTTCATAATATTACAAGGTACGGTTAGGGTTTGTGAAGGAATGCCTGAATAGAATATCATTGATCCAGAGCCCTGGAAACGATTTTTTTTTTTTTTAAGTATAGGACCTCTAGCCTCCTAGGGGTCCTACGCGAACATCCTTGTTTTTTTTTTTTTTTTTTTGCGGGGGGGGGGGGGCTGCCACACCCTCAGATCTCGGCTCTCCACGGGACCGTGTCGTGATTCCCATTTCGTTGTCAAAATCAGAGTGTACAAAGTAGTTTTTTTTTATGGTGAAAATATGATTTTTTTTTCTTTTTATGTTTTTATACGCCATTTTAACTGTCAGTGTCAGGAAAATCGCAGGCCTCTGAAGATGATTCCATTTTCAAAGAATTAAATAAGCTGAAACGACATGTCATAGGTAGCATACTTGTACATGTACAAGCAATATCTGTCACTGATCACAAAAAGCACAATATGGTCATTCTAAACAAATTTCTGATGTTTGTCATGTCATGACTTTTTGAAAGATTTTTGTTGTTGTCACGTCTCAATGTGAATACTGCCCCTGAGGCATTGTGAAGCCCGTTTTCCATAGCCTTAATTCCTCTTCCCATACTGATGTTTCCCGCCAAATTTGACAGAAATCCATTCAGCAGTTTCTATCATTTGACCTTTGACCTATATATGTGACCTTTGACCCCCAAATAACATTGAGGTCCATGTTACGCAACTACCATCCAAGTCTGGGTTACAAATGGACTTATGGTTAGAGAGTTACCTACTTTCGGCCCTTATGGGTCCCGCCCCCTGGGCCCCCATGGGGGCCAGGTGTAACATTTCAGGAACCCTCTATCCCCTTCCCCTAACGATCATTCCCACCAAGTTTGGTCTGAATTCATTGATGTGCTTGAAAGACAATGATGTAAATATGAATTATTCCCATAGGGCCCTACCCCAACATGTAGCCCCCCCCCCCTCAGAGACCAAACGGGGCCAGCATGGACATTGTCATGAGCATGAGGAACAATAATTCATCACATATAGAGGTATCTACACACACAGTGACTTGGCCAAACTATTTCTGGATCTAGAGAAGAAGATGTTTGAAAATTACCTACTTTTGGCCCTTCATGGCCCTCCCCCTGGGCCCCCATGGGGGAGGGGCAAGGTTACCATTTGAGGACCCTTGAATCCCAATCCCCTAAGGATCATTCCTGCCAAGTTTGGGCTAGATCCAACCATGGGTTTTAAAGATGAAGATGAAATGAAAGAAGAAAACGCACGACGCACGACGCACGACGAACGACGCACGACGCAAGAGGAACGACGCACGACGGACAAAAAGCGATCGCAATAGCTCACTTGAGCCTTCGGCTCAGGTGAGCTAAAAGCGATCGCAATGGCTCACTTGAGCCTTTCGGCTCAGGTGAGCTACAAATCCGAATTCAACCTTTTTTTTTACTTGCCTGCACTCTTCACGTTGTAGTTCAGTTCTCCCGCGCATAATTTTGAGGCACTGTCGATCGCCTGGACGGCAACTACATAGGCAGGTATCGGCCGACTGGATGAAAGGCCTCGGACAGCGTCTGTTGCACTTACACTCGCACCGCGAAACGCTGAACTCTTGTCTCTGTTTAAAGTAGATACAAAAAAGAAACATTTCGTTTTGTTAAAGGCATTGTATAACAATGTTTCCAGTTTTAAAAATCTGAGCTACCTGATTCCCCATGCTACCAGTGTCTCTGATACGGTCTAAACATGAAGGCCTGAAAAAAATTGCAGTTTAAAATGATCATTAAGAGCTTTAAAAAAGTGAAAATCATTGAGAGACCACTCCAGCTTTCCCCCATAGACTGCTGTGTTGCAGAATTTCCTATCGGCTGATAGGAAATTAATGTGCCAATTTGTGTAGCACATATTGTACTAGTGAGAGCATAACTGTCCAAACTTTTGTGTTCTATGGTGTTTATTAGTCCATTCAAACACTGTCAGATATGTCAGACAGCAAAGTTCGACAATTTTTTAAAGTATCTTCCACAGTGTTATAAAGCGTCTTTAAGAAAAAATAATCCCTAGAAATGAAAGTTATGAAATAATAAATTGATTAACTCACCGACTATTTCGGATCGCAATGCCCAAAAACAGTAAAAAAAAAGATGATCCACATTCAATCTGGAGACAATCCGCACTTTTTTTAGCGCCGTATACTTCCAGTGCCAACTGATGCGAATTTGTGTGAACTTTCGTTTTTCGTGCGGATCCAAGATGCGGACACCTCTCACTGCGGACTATCTCCGTATCAGGGTTACCAGTGCAAAAACACAAAAGTTGGAGTTTTTTTTATATCGTTTGGCATTGAAGGATTTAAAGTCTTTTGGCGTTTTACAATGGCATACCTAAAATTATTATAAAACCAGATATAGGTGCCAGAAGGATCCAAAAGAAGCGTTGCACATGTATTACTTCACATGCAAAATCTGGCTGGCCGTAAACCGCGGCACTCGAATTTTTGGCTGCGACAGAGGTTTCAAAGGTGTTATTGATTACAACGTTATTTCTAGCCACATCTAGGCTATGCTGCCCATAAAATGCATTAAATGAAAATTGTGCGTTTTTTCACTGAATTTGGAGTGTAGTTTGGCGTTTTGAGAATCGGAAAACCTGGCAACACTGGTCTGTACTCAACTGGCATAAGCCGTAAGTATGAAAGCTGTTCACAGTCTTACCTCGGGGCACGGCCTTGGAGAACATACAATTTCGGCGTCGGTTCGGTTTCTGCACGCGCACGTCGTGTCTTCGTAGAGGGTGTAGTTGAGGTATTGAAAGCGACGATTGGCGGTATTCCCATCTACGTCGATGACCTTGACAAACTAAAAGAAGAAAATGGAGACCAAAATAATCGAAACATAAAAATACATCACACATGCACGCATACACAAATGCATATAAATGCACACTTTTTTTTTTGCGAAAGACTGAACGCTAACCCTCCCCCCCCCAAAAAAAAACATGTATATATATATTCTCTGTTGTCAAAAAGGGAAAACCAAAAACAGCCATAAACAAGAGAATCGCATATTGTCCATAAAGGACAACATTTGGAAAATCACACACCTAAAAATTGGTATCTTAAAACGGCAGGCAATCTTCAGCATTCTGTATGGCTTAAATTCAAAATCTTTTGGGGGGCTCCGCCCCCTGGATCCCCGGTAGGGGCTCTGCTCCTGTAACCCGTCAGCGGCCCTAAGGTATGTCCCTGGACCGCACCCGGAGGGGGCTTTGCGCACAGATGAGTCAGTCGGGTGTATTATTTTCTTGCCCCCCCCCCTTCCAAAATTCTGTACACACCACTGTCTGTGATGTATATTTAAAGTATACAGATCTATATTTCGAACTTTCTTTTTGGTCTATGCAGGTCTTTGGTCTATCGGACCTTCGGTATTAAGAAGATCTTCGCAAAATAAACTTTTAGTTTCAGTCACCATGGTCGCAGCAGAAAGAACAACAGATGTTTAAAGAATGGATAGGACATATAGGACGTAATTGGGGGGGGGGGCGTTCTTTTTCGTACATAGGCCCTACACTCTGGAACAATCTTCCTTTGTCAATACGCCAAGCAAAATCCATAGAAGTATTTAAATCACATCTAAAAACTTACCTCTTTAATCTGACGTAATACCTTTTTATTTACATTTATAACACATTTCCGTTTTGAATTCTGAATTCTGTTTATGTTTTCATTGTACTGTATGTTACTATGGTTTTGTTGTCATTTTTATGGTACGTGTATCTACATGTATGTAAAGCGCCATGAGCATCTTCTTTTGGTGGAATGTGCGCTATATAAGAATTCACCATTATTATATTTATCATAATAGTGAAGCATCTGAGAGCGATCGCTCTTAATAGGACTGAGTGAATGGCTTTGCTAAATTTCACTCGGTCACTGGGACCATCTACTAATTCCGAACTTTTTTTCTGGCGAAATAAAGGCCTACTCCTCCTTCAAGTAGAACAACACTTCCCTACTTGATCTGAAGTGATAAGTACGGTCATATTCATTAATGAAACAAAGAGTTAAAGAAGTGAAAGAGTAGAATTTTCTTACCGGTCTTGTCACGTTCACCCTACTTCCCGGGACGCTTGCACACTCTTGAAATTCGGCGCCGCAGCACCCACTTCCAGCACACCGACGCACCCGGGTACAAGTTGGGTGGAGATAGATCCCGACTCGCCGAACGATCTGCAGCTCGTCGTACATGTCTATCAGGACTGGTCTGGGCTCACGGCATCCCATACTGCTGCCGTGCCGAATCCACTCGATCATGGCTGTCAGGACAACGACGAAGATTACGACGGCGACGACGATAGTAACAGTAATGATAAGAAAAATGGATAATAGATAATAAACATAAGAATGATGATGATAATAATGATGATGAAAATAATAGTAATGGTAGTAGTAGTAGTAGTAGTAGTAGTAGTAGTAGTAGTAGTAGTAGTAGTAGTAGTAGTAGTAGTAGTAGTAGTAGTATAGTAGTATAGAAGTAGTAGTAGTAGTAGTAGTAGTAGTAGTAGTAGTAGTAGTAGTAGTAATAGTAGTAGTAGTAACAGTAAACGTAACCACCACCACCACCCCTACCAACACCGACGATAATACCACTACCACTACTACGTCCACTACAAGGACGACGACGACTACTTCTAGTACTACTACTACTGATGATGATGAAGATGATGACGTTGATAATAAGGAGTAGAAGAAGAAAAAGAAGAAGAAGAAGAAGAAGAAGAAGAAGAAGAAGAAGAAGAAGAAGAAGAAGAAGAAGAAGAAGAAGAAGGATAATAATAATAAATATCAACATAATAGTAATGACATCGATTGAACGTCGATTGAAAAGATTAAGAGAAGGATAATTTCGATGATGCTTGATAAAGAAGGAGATGTTAATAAATAATGATGCTGATTGGTTATGGCGGTTATGACGATGGTGAGGAAGAGATGATTGTGGCGGTATTGGTAACGTTGATGATTGATTAGATTAAATTATAAAATTACAACATTTCATCACGCTGGACACTGTAGTTCGTTTGTACCAGTTAAAATAAATACAAAACAAACGGCTCAATTTTTGAAAACAAAATACTCCTGATAAGGAACAAGAAAAATCCTGCAAAAACTCCAAATGGACTCGTTTCTTTACCTTCATCACTGACCTCCTCATCAAATGTAATAGCGCCACCTTCGTTGAAATTCCTCCCTTTTCTCTTCATCTGGACGGATTCATTGACCATGGTAGTGAAGGTAGTCTCCAGTCTCTCCTCGGGAACGAAGATCCGAAGAAAGTCTCGACTCGATCGGATCTGGCTGAGTTGCCGCGCCACTGACATTCGATAATCCTTTGAGAAGAAAAAGAAAATCAGGATTTAAGACTCTCATATTAAAGAGATGATTTAATAATGACCAGCGGAAACAAAACCCGACCTACATAATTGTCCATACTCTAAGTGTCTTTGATAAAGTCTAAAACTGAAGCCCCTGAAAAAAAAATGTACATCAAAATCATCATTTGATGCTTTGAAGGCAAAATAGCATGATTGGAAACAGTCCTCAACGTGGGCTGAAACTATTCTAGAATCAAGTACACTATTCAAGGATTCTGCTGTAAAATTCTTGTCAAATGTTGACTAATTGTGAAATAACTATTGTCAATATCAATGATGGCAAACAAGTGACGTGTGTTGTGTAGCTTTCTAAGGGATTGATTTCTGTCAGGAAATAAAATACCGGTATTTTCATGCTTGATTCTGCTTAAGTAAACAAATTAATGACAAATTCTTCCAGCTGGAAGATCCACTCCACCTGGTGTATATTTGGTATATGTTTCAACTCATTTGGCTCTTGAGGCATTTTCAATGTTCACTAAGAGTGCGGAGGCATACAAATAAACTAGCGCAATTTGACAATTGACCTTTCAACTCCAAAATATAATCCGATCATTTCTGCGTGATAGTAAATATCAAAATCCGATCAGCGGTTCTTACGTTATCGCTGTAACAGAAATGTAGCAGATGGACGGATTGACATCCCGAAAACATGCGGAACGTTCAATGCCGTCGCATGAAAATGTAAAGTCATTTTGGTAATAATTTGTCTCCCCTAATTAGCCCCCCCCCCCCGAGCCAGCACTATGATGCAACAGAACAATTTTCGATGATATTGCAATAATACTGCAATACTGCGTATTATTCCGAGAGAATGGAGGTGTCGAGTTTAAATATTTTTTGTGATTATTTCTGACATGGATAATGGAAGGCAGTGAAAAGAATGAAAACGTTATGTTTTCAAGAAAAAAAATTAACAAGATCCCTGTTCTTATTTTTTATTTGTTCCTGTTGGAAGTATAATTTTTTACCGAGAAATATTGCTATAATATCCCCTATAGTTTTGGGTTGATGAAACTAATGATTAATTTGTGTCAGTACTAATATTTTCACTTTTTAGAACTGTGTGTGGGGAAGGGGAGGGATGGACGGGGAGGGGCAGGAGATCCAATTTGAAGTTTCCCATTTTATTATTCACGTTGTTTTTATGCTTATTAAGTGCTATTTTATATCACACATGCTGTTTTGTATGTTTCTCCACATTAATAAACTATCACTATCATTGATTTCTGCGTTCATTTCGTTTTGTTTCCTTTTCATTTCATGTTAATTATCTTGTTGATAGTGCGGCTATACAGTGTTGACAGTTGCTGATTTGTAAGGGACGAGTGAAAAACATTGATCGGCATCTTCGACCACATACATTATCACTTCGTCAAAACAGATCAGGTCACCCTATTTCTCATAAACCAGATTATGAAAACCGAACAAACGAGAATAGGGTTCTACCCCTTTTATCAACCGTCTAAAAATGTTCCTAAATTGGCCTCACGCAAATAGTACTCCTTTATTTTTCTTTTTTCTTTCTTTTCGCAGAACCACCTGATAATTCTAACTCTTTGTTTGGAGAAAAGTCAGTTTATGGTCTTCGGAGATGATAAATAGGCCTATTTGTATTCGCGGTCCTTTATTAAGTAGACCATGTATAATGTTAGCAGACGATAAAATGATTGATGTGTGAAGCATGTATGTTTGGCGGCAAAAACTCGATACAAATTTGTTCAACTTTCCCGAAACAGTGCAATGGAACAGTGAATTACACTATCGGAAGGGTAGGTCCAGACAAAACTCCCCAAATAAAGAAATTAGTGAACTAAACAATAGTCTGAAAGCTTTTGTTCCTGAATTACAATTAACGTATTCATCTTAACAGTGTTCGTTTCTTTAGTCCATTTACAAATCAGTGACTTTCTTTTGAACAGAATCAAACATAGCAAAAGATGCTACGAGGTCATATAATACACAATTCATATAGTATTTTAGCGTGTGGGAATAAAGATTGGTTGTTCGAAAGACAACTGTGCCTGATAGACAAAATGAATATCGTTTGAAATTGTCTACTTTATCTTTCCAATCAAGTGATCATATAACTATATCGCAAAAAGTAGAGGACATGTCTACCGGTACTCATACATTGAAAAAAGCACATCTCTGGTGCTCATACACTGCAACACACAGTGTTGAAAATCTCTCCCTCTCTTTCTGTAACGCCTACACCTCTTTAAAAATTCTTCTCGCTTGAGGTAAACTCTTCGTTAGTGATAAAAACGGAATGTCATCTTAACAATATGTCCTAATTTCAGTGGATTTATGTTGCAGACAAACCAAACATTTATTTGATGGGGGTCACTAATGGGTATGGCTTGGGTCACTCGGAGCCTTCTTTGTACTCCAGTGTCGCTTCATGCCTTTGTTGATTAATTCCCCCACGACCTCGCTCAGTGTGAACGCTTCGATTCCCGCTTTTTTGCGGACACCACCAATCTTTTTCTACAAATGAGTTTGGTCAACAAAATGCTAAAGACAGGCGGCTCATCAAAACATTGCAGTTTTTACAGGACTTAATAATAGTCTTTAAATAGATAAATAAAGAGGGATGTCCTTCATGTTGTGAGCGGAGAACCGTTAAGTTGTATTTAACATGACATTGTTTGATTTGACGCATTGTCAATTCAATGCCCATCTCAAAGGATTAATGACATCTTGCCCGTTGTTTGGTCCAGCTATAATTGCCACCTACTGTGGGTGGTACCTCTACTTTCGACACATTTTTTTAAAACATTACGAGGAATATTTCTATCCAGGGAAACCTTCTATCTAGTCTATTTGGGGTGAGGGTTAGTGAGACGAGAATGCCATGGATTCACACCAATATAAACACAACAAAAAAAGTAACTACCCCCTTTTTCAACATACCACAACTTTTTAACGAAACAAGTTTGTGCAAAATGATTTGGCAAGAGTGTTGCTACACTCATTGACTAACTTCTGTGTGAAAATGTGATTGATCCATCAAGTCATGCGTGAGCGAGCATGCATCACAGGTAAAATTGCCACTTTTCAAAAGTCACAGGAGTCATCTCTTTTGCCAAAATAATGGTAAATCATGACATTTTTTGCTTTCTTTATAAAGTGTGCTCACTCAACCATGACATGGTTACAACCTCTTATGTTCGTACAACATGTAAAGTTACATTTTGCTGAAAAATATCCGATTTCAATTTTTTCAATAAACTTAATCGATATTACAATTGCAAAACTGACGAAGGATGGAAATTTTTAAATTGAGCTCACTGAAGCGTAAAATATGCAAAAGTGCCAGGGGAGGTGGTAAGGGGGGGGGGGGTCAAACGATAGATGATTAACATAAATAGCGTATAATCATTCACCAGAAACAGAATTTGTCAAAATCCTGCATCACAAATCCCCAAAATGCCCCTTGTGACTTTTGAAAAGTGACATTTTTGCCTTTCATATGTGCTCACTCATGCATGTCTTGACGCATCAATCACATTTTTACACAGAAGTTAGTCAACACGTGCAGAAACACTCCTGCCAAATTATTATGCTCAAAAGCATTTCTTTGAAAAGTTATCCTATTTTGTAAAAGGGGGTAGTTACTTTTTTGTTGTGTTTAGAACGCACAACCATAGCTCTGTTTCTGTACATTCAGGTGGATTAAAGCACTCTATCAAATCCTCTGAATTTAAATGACTGACGAGATATGGTGTCAAAATTCTCACTCTTTAAAGGGAAGTGAAACCCAGACATTCTTTTTCACTCAGATGATGTACAAGAATCAGACAAAGAATACGGTGAAAATAATCATCTCTAAAGTTAATTTTTTTTCAAGATTCCTGAAGTTTCAAAGTGTAATTCAATCCTATGCATGGGGGAATAAAGTTTGCAATTCTATCAGTTCTTGGGATAATATCGCGTACAACTCTCCAACTATACATAGATTTTTACATTTGGTTCATGTTTCTGAGATGTCAGTTGATTGAGTTGAACATTTCATTGACATGGTTATGTCAGGAAAGCAATGCAATGCATTAAACAAAACACATTTGAATATCAAACAAGGCTAATTGGACTGTGTCCTTTCTGGTTCTGAATTTCCCTCAATGTTGATAAATGTCCAAGTTTTATTCCCATTTAGAAGAAAGATTTGTTATATAGTATGTTGAACTTGGTACCACTAACACAATTAACGAATTTACTTGAACAGTGACATATGAAGTCAAAGGCACTTTAGTCGACAATATTTGTCTCAGTACATTACACAAAAGACCTAATATCCAAAGGGTCCAAATCTAAAAAAAAAATAAAAATGAAAATAAAAATAAAAAACCCACTAATGTTCAGTACCTAAAGTATTCGATTCAATTTTAATGTCCAATTGTAAAAAAAAATGAAGGAAATTTGTTTGTTCACACGGCAAATATTACTGTACTTGTACAATATGTAAATATGCAAAATACAACGAACAAACTTCACCGTGGTTTAAAAATCTTACAGTATTCATGTGAACTCTTTTAGTATCAGAGGCGTCGATCCTGGGGGGGGGGGGGGCCAGGGTGGGCGATCGCCTCACCAATGAAAATATTGGGGGGGGGGGGGCTAACATATCGATTTGCGCCCCCGCAATAATTTTGACAACTTGAAAAAAAATCTTAATATGCAATGCAAATATGTTTTTAAAAGCATTGAAAAGCACTATAAAACCATTGAAGTAATAGGCTAACATTGTGGAGCTTCAATTTAAAAAATTGTCAAACTTTGCTATCTGAGCTACATAGTAGTGTTTGTCTGGACGAGTAAACACCCTAGAATACAAAAGTTTAGAAATTTATGCTGCCACTAACAAGATATGAATGAATAAACAATTAGTACTCGGGGCGAGTAAAAAATAGCCTAGATTCACACACAGTAAGTCTATGGGAGGAAATGGGCAGGTGAGTCCGGTCAAATTACGATTTTCACTTTTTTGAAGCACTAAATAAACATTTTGAAGTACAATTTTTTTCAGGGCTTTATTTTTAGACCTTATCCAAGACACTTGGAGCATGGAGGATTATGTAGCTCACATTTTTTTTTAACTGTGGTAAATGTTAGCCAATGGTTTTAAACAAAGCATAAAAATACTATTAAACATACAAAATTGTCATTTTTTCCGAAATTTTTGGACATTTTTTCACTTTTGCCAACCCAATCCGAAACATGGATCGACGCCCCAATATCAAAGAAGCCCGCTTAATCCCAACACAGTTGTGTACCTACGGGACATTATTTATTGGTTTATGTTTGTGAATGGAATTTATACCGCCAAATGGATAAATTAAAACGCATTTTCCTTAAACACACACATTTCTTAATTCTTGCGGGCAAAAGGGTTAAAGGGTATTTGGTGGAAAAATATATAGGCCTATTTGATTTGTGTTTTCCATCATATGCGCGTGTACAAACACAAGCAAAGTCTCCAAAATACGTTTCATATACATCATGTATGAAAAACAAACTTTGCATACATAATAATACATCGATGTTGTATCTTTTGTTTTGTTATGTTAATCAGTATTCGTTTATTTGTTGTTTTTCAGATGGGCACGAAATCGAATCTTATATTCTGTAAGTATATCAGGGACACTAAACTGGAATTCAGTTTCCCCAACTTTTAGCAGAGCAAAGAATACCGCTTTAAGAAATGTTGTAAACATCAGAAATAAATTTAAGCTGTTTACAAAGTCTTCAACAACTAGACAAGACGGATAGGATGAGACAACATAATGTCTGCCTTTACACAACAGTAACTTTTTTTTTCGTAGAACATACCCGACATCACCACTTCAATTCAAACCATCAAGTATAAATCGTAATCTGCGTGGTGATTGTTAATGTTTCCAACGACAGGCAAACACCGTGCCGGGACACCGTGTCCACTCCTCTGTTGCATATAATTATGGTGACTATTGAATAAAACCCTGCTCGTTTCTACGTAAACACATAAACAAGCATACAAACATACCACCAATATATAAGTAAAATGTTACGAAAGGAAATTAGCCTTTAGTGAATTTCGAAACCATACAATACATGTACTGTACATCCGCCCACCACCCAATAGTCCGTAATGTCGTAGTCCCATAAGTATATTACTATGGACCAGTCAATAATACTGTATGCCGAAGGCGTCGGAAGAGAAGTGTGGTGGGGTGAGGTTGCTTGGGTTGGGTTGGGGTGGGGCGGAGATTGGAAAGGGACTTGTTTGCAATAATGATGGCAGCAAGTGACCACTAGACCGAGTATAAAGTCATCAATTGTAAAAATCGTTTGAAAAAGCTGGAAAACCTTTTAAATCTTCAAAATTATTTTGTTGACATTCCTTCAAGAGGGTTCGCAAAAATGCTCCATTGATATAGGTCTGAGTCACCCCATGCAAGGAATCTTCCATTGCCAATTGCCTATACCCTGTACATTACCTTACATTACTTATGGACCGTGTTAATATGTTCATATGCATCAATTCTACGCGAGAATCTGTGAACATTACATTTTTACTATCTAACATTGTGGCGCTTCAATTTCTTTTAAAAGGTCAAACTGCGAAATCGGTGCTAAATATAGTATTTGAAGGGACAAATCAACACCCTAGAATACAAACTTTTGAAATTATACCACGATCGATAGAAGATCGATACCGATACTGGTCGATGACAGAGGCGTCGATCGGGGGGGGGGGCAGTGCCCTAATCAAAACATTGGGGGCAACATATCGTTTTGCCCAATCAATAATTTTGTAAGATTATTTTAAAGAAATCGGCGTAATGCACCACAAAACCATTAAACTTTACATTAAAATATTATCAAATACGTATAATTTTCTATTTTAAGACGCTCTTCGCGCGCAAAGCGCGCTACAAAAATTGACATTTGCCCCCCCCCCTCCCATCCGAAAAATGGATCGACACCACTGGACGCTGGTCGATGGTCTTCCATTGACCTGAAATGGTCGGAAGACGATAGCATGCATGATGTAAACATCGCCATCATTGTCATTGTAACCATGTCTACGGGGTGGTCACTAAGTCTATTTAATTCGAATCGGAATGATTTACGAAAGAATTGGCTTGTCAGATGGGAAAATAACATTAATTACGCTGAATGTGCATAGTGTTGTCGTAGAAAATGCACTTAGCTATGCAGTCGGAGTGAAAAGGTTACGTAAATTATGTTGAGAATTCCTATTCAACATACAAGGGAATTGGACAAGGCTAGGAACTATTGGATTTTACTTTCCCTCCTTGCCCATTTCTCATATTTTTGTTCTCGAAATGATGTGGTAATTTCGTTTTGCCTATTTTCCCTATAAATTCTATATAGCAAACCCTGCCAGTCGTCCATGAAAAAACCCCACATTTGGACATAACATTTTGAGATTGGTACACTGAGCAGTGGCGACGCAATGCCGGTAGTTATCGTGAGGAGCACCTAATTCATAACATAACATTTATCGATGATTAAGGTCGTATACCATCACGTGATTTCTCGATATAAAACTGAAATGTTTTGTGCTTTTATAGGGATAACTGAACGAACTGGTCTTGTACATGTAATGGCCTGTCCTAGGAAGATTTCAATTATTCAGTAACAATTGAAGAGATTTCTCTATTCCATAATTTGTTGACAAACACACCTAATCCATCCCCTTCTGCAGATGTTTGTTGCACTCAAATCAACATACCATTCTGGTTACGACCGACGAGACTGAACATTAGTCATGCTAATAGAAGTAGAAATAGTTTCTGTGATAAAAACTTGTAAACATCTCAAAGCCATTCCTTCCTATCTTTGCTACAAGCACTTTTTTCGATACCGATCTGTTTAGAGTTGGTGTGTGTTCTAGTTTGAAGAACATTACGTCTCCCGGACGGACGGACCAGCTGGTCTCGTAGTATGACGCATATCAGGCAACAGACAATAGAAGTTGCATTCACTCGCAGAAAAGTGGACACATTTTGTCCCATATTTTGAACCTGGAAGATATACGAGATTCTCCATAATGGTGAGCATAATGTTCAGGAATCTAAAAAGGGTTTCTAATAAGAAACAAAACCGTGTAGAGAACCGTTTGTGTCTTTTTTTGGAGCTTTTACGTTTTTTCCCCTATTTGGACTTGCGATATCCACAGTCTCTTTGAAGGAGCCATTTTGTACCCTGAACAGTGTTATTGTCTGCAAAGACAAGAGATGTGGTGCTGGAGAAAGCTGCTCTTCATTCCATGAAGAGCCAAAAATCAAATGAAAGCATTTTACATAATATTTGGGATAGACATCCGCTCTTCAACACGGTGCTGAAGCAAAAGCTTCAATATACTGGTCACATTGCGAGGAGAGATGGGGAAAATCTGGAGAAAGCTATTATGCTTAAAGAAAAAGATGGGAAAAGAAATATTGGTAGGCTTAGACTTAGGTGGACTGATGGCATTGTTTCCATATGTCAGTATACCGCTGCTACTTAAAGTCTCTAATGAGGTATAACTCGGATAACCTTAACATCTTATTAACCCTTAAATGGATGCTATAATGTAAAATGTAGGCGAAAATCTCGGGGGTACCGAAAAATCTCGGGGGTCCCCCCCCCCCGAGATTTTTCATTACTTAATTAAAAAAACGAAAGACATTCAGAATCTGTTATTGGTGTGATATGACCTTTGGGCATAAAGCTTTAAAATAAAATAAAAAATCCCCAAAATTAAACTTGGGCTTTAAGCGTGAAATCCAGGTATTGTTAAAGGGGAATGAAACCTAGACATCTACTTACATTCAAAGAATAGATAACCATAAGAGAAAGAAAATGGTGAAAGTTTAAACAAATTTGACTGAACCGTTCAGGAGTTATAAATGTTCAAAGTTTACATAATCCTTATGTATGGAGGATTCTTAACTTGGCAACACTACCACTTTTTGAGATGAAACTGTGGAGAACTCCCCATTGGTTTTGTACACAAATTTTCATGAATTTACATTTTTCTGAAATGTCAGTTGTGAAGGTAATCAAATTCTTCCAGAAAACACATACAAATCATATTTGCTGGCCCATTGCTGGGTCATGCTTGTACAACAATCAAGAGGCAATCAGATATTTCATAAAAAATGAGAATAAGTGAAAATTTGTGTACAAAGCCAATGGGGAGTTCTCCACACTTTCATCTCAAAAAGTGGTAGAGTTGCCAATTTAAGAATCCTCCATTACAACGATTAAATATACTTTGAACATTCATAACTCTTGAACAGTTCAACCAAATTTGCTCAAACTTTCACTGTTGTACTTCTTTTACTGTTCTGTATTTTCTGAGTACAGGAAGATGTCTGGGTTTCATTCTGCTTTAAAGAGGGGTCGAGCTCGATATTTTCCAGCCTTACAAAGGTGGAACGGGTGCCGCATTTCGTATGTTTCAAGAACATCCATGAAGTGACGGGTCATTTTGTGCCCCGATTCCCCGATACTACTACGTATATGTTTCATTAGACGATATGAGCTTTCCATATGTCCAAACTCAAATGAGATGCAATAAAGAAAGCTCTTAAATTTCATTTTCACTAGCATTTTGCACTCAAATGTGCAAATGCTAGAGTGAGCGCTTTGTACCATTTATGAAAAGGCGCTACATGTATATACATACTCGTTACTATTACTATTATTGTAATAATAATAGGTTTGTATCAGCTGTAATCTGATGTGGTAATTGCTACGCGGTTACATATTTGTAATTGAAATACAATTATAAAGTCAATTCATTTCAATATTTAAAAGTCATTCATTGTAGCCAAGAGGTGACATATACAGTTAACAAAAAATAATGAGCAGATAGTACAAAAGAAAAGATTAACATAAGGATTGTACAACTTGTGGGAGAAATGTTTGTACTGTACAAGGCTCTTATAAAGTTATAATAGCTTGGTGAATTATATGCAATTTTAAAAAAAAAATGAATATAAATTTCATGTTACATTATTAAAATTTGTAATGAAAATTGAAGATCTATACACATATTTCATCATACACAAACGTGTGTGTGTGTGTGTGTGTGTGTGTGTGTGTGTGTGTGTGTGTGTGTGTGTGTGTGTGTGTGTAGTAGTAGTGTGTAGTAGAGAGAGTAGAGTAGTGTAGTGTGTGTGTGTGTGTGTGTGTGTGTGTGTGTGTGTGTGTGTGTGTGTGTGTGTGTGTGTGTGTGTGTGTGTGTGTGTGTGTGTGTGTGTGTGTGTGTGTGTGTGTGTGTGTGTGTGTGTGT
>JZLH01S0022822.1:13773-26433 GCA_001188425.1 Eucidaris tribuloides | reverse complement strand
CTTTACAACTGAAGACAAAAGTGTAAGATGATCAAAACACTAAGATTTTCAAATGTCCAGGTTACAAACACTACTCATCAGAAGTGAATAGGTGTGCCGCTTATTCACATTAAAGTTAGAGAGAATGAGCGTGAAGGTAAACTTAAATGATCCCCTTTCCAACTATTCTAATGTCTTGAAATTGCAAACGTTATTTCTTTACACACTTAGAAAATACACTCCCGGGATACACACACAATTTTTTTCCCTTGTTGAAACCACCGGGACCCATAAAACTCATCATTTGTTTGTTCTTTACGACTCGACAAATATTCTCTAAAATTTCATCAAATTTGAATGAACATTTTTGGATTTTAGCATTTGTTTTTGTCAAGAAACCCCTTAGTGTAAAACGTATTTTTCAACACAGATAGGATTCATAACATGATTTAATTCTGATTTTGGAAAAATCACTTGTCGACGTCAATTAATTAAACTTAATCTAGCACAAAATTGATTATCTGTACCATTTACAGTAGGTATATTCTGAAAGCTTATATTTCACAGAGTATATTGATCTGAATATAATTTTATTTCATATATATGTATGTTTATGTATATAATATATATAATATATATAATATATACATATATATACATATATATACACATATATATATACATATATATACATATACATATATATATATATGGTATATAATACATTGTTTTTAAAACACTGCTCACCTCAATACAGTGCAGATTTTTTTCATCAATTATTTTTTTTCAAGATGCCACTTACCCGACGATAGGATGTTGAAATCCCAGTGATTCCATTGTCTTGTTGATGTGAGCCTTAATTCCTGGCTTCAGTCGCTGTAGATGAGCTACTGCATGTCCCGCCCATAACGCCCCTGGGCACCCGTGCTGCCACCTCAATTGGTTAGATATGTCCTTGGGCCCTTGATCAAAGCTTGGGTACGTAATTTTCGGGACCTTCAAACTCATGGGCAAGTGAACCACGGGGACACGGTCATCTCGCCTTTTAGCTGTGATAAAAATACGTACAATTAACATAGGCTTACTGACATTTCAGACTGACAAGGTCCTACTTAATACAGATTTCAACTGCGTAAGCAGTGTTTAACCGCGTGAAACTGCTGACACTATAGTCGCATGTTCAATCTTAGTCAACTTACATATTTGAACTTCTGACTGAAGTTATATACAGCAAATGGCATTTTGGAACAAAGTTCTATGACCTTTTCCACTTGTGACACCGCCAAAGTATTTTTCCTTCTTTTTTTGCACCGTAAATTATATCGGAAGTGACGGAGCATTCCTAAATGAAGTTAAAGGCAGAAAATGACATTTGGGGACAAAGTTCATTGACTTTTCACTTTTGACCTTTGACTCCCGACGGATTTGTTCCTAAATCTTATCAATTCATCCTTGCTTAGTGTTCCATCTTTGATTCAGGTTTCATTAAAATCCTTTCAGCGTTACGTCATTGATTTTGTTCACAAAAAGTGTCAACGCACGCAACGCAACAACGCACGGCGCACGAACGTTCAGATGGACAACACGAAAACAGTTGACCAGCCCCCCCCCCGTCGCCCCTTTTGGCTGAAGGGGGGGGGTGGGCAAAAACATGTCTGTGTATGTTTTTCTGGCCACCTCTAAATGCTTGAACGTGCCTGCGCATGATGACCTCATATTTTTTTTGGTCAGTTTAAACACCTCTCTGGGTTTACGACCCAACCCCTTTCAGAAATGCTAGATCCGGCCCTGATGTTCACACGTACTATTCCAAGCTTGAACGTTTTGTCCTGTTTCCAGGCAGGTCTTGCTGATTGGTTCAAATAGTTCCGTCCAGCTCTGATGGTAAGGCCAGGACCAATTCTTGAAGTCCAGGATCAATGTTCTGTTCAGTCCGTACGCAACCATCAGACAAAAGGCGATGTGATGCACCTGACACCCGTATCCACAAGGATGTTCGGCACAACAAATTAGTTTTTTAGCTTCCGTACAGTTTGCTGGATTCTGTTTATTATGTATTCATATATGTAGCAAAAGAAACAAGAAGAAAATGATCAGGAATGAAGGAATGGAACGAGAAGAAAAGAGACAGGGGATGGAGGGAGGGGAGGGGAGGGAAGAGGAGGGAGGAAAGTGGGAATTTTGTAGAAACAAATTGGCCTGTAGTGACCATCACGCCGTATCAGAATTCTGAGTGTCGTTAGCATTAATATATTTTCAAATATTGGTAAAAGCTTGTGCAGAGGCAGTGGCAACGTCAGTTGTGAAAAAGTTTGCAAAATCTTATTGTAACATTATTTGGTCATTATATATTTTTCGACAAAAGTCAAACTGGATAATGCCACTTAGCAAAACAAATCAGTTAAGGGACAGTAGCCTACACGTTATCGGCGTAGGCCCCTACAGTATTTTCTTGAATGAAGATGAAAATGTATTATTTTCTCATCTTAGGAGTTGTAACCCCTGCTAGTTTTGGCATTATTAGTAAGTGTATGAATTTCCAAAAAAAATAATTAGCTTCATGCCCGAATAATTATAACATTAACCGAATTTGGGTATTTCTACAGGGATGAAGTCACAAGTCACACATAATATGTAAACTAGAACAGTTCGACTGCGCGCAGCAGATGGGCATGCCTTCGCACCCCCAGTCCACTTCAATAATATTGAAATGCATCATTGATTTAAAGTCTAGAAGTTATCATGGTAATGAAATGAGATGTATACAAGCTCCTACGACCATTCAACTCAGAAATCTAATCATGTCACGGGTGCCTACATAACACATACTTCATCCAAGTTACATCAAAATCTGAACAGCCATCGTTAAGTTATCGTGGTAAAGAGCCCATCACAGATATTTAATAGGCCTCGTCGATATATAATACATACTTCAACCAAGTATCATCAAAATCCGACCAGCCATTCTTAAGTTACCGTGGTAACGGGCCCAAATCAGACATGTTTTAGGCCCTGAGACCTTTGATCTCTTTCAACTACAAAATCTAATCACTTCATTGTTGCCTCATAGTACATACGTGATCCAAGTTACATCAAAATTTGATCAGCTATTCTTAAGTTATCACGGTAACGAGAACTGGTAACGGACGGACATGCAGACGCATTATGGGTGTTATCCTATTGGCTGTTGGAACCGGATGTGCAATGTGATAAGTCCACGGACATTTCAGAATCTTGCCGGAAATGGATTAAGTGCAATTTGTCTTGATTTTGTTCTCACCTGTAAATCGTATAGTCTCTGTTGCATTAGTTCTGCCAACTGCTTTAGTTTATCTCCGTCACGGACTTTCCTTACGTCACAGTTGTCAGATCGTTCTCTGTTCGTATCAAATTCGTATCAAATAATCATGTGAACATTAAAGGCAGTGAATCTGATTTGCTTGCCTACAAATTTACATTGCGTAAATACACGGGTGTATAGAATAAAACAGAATTTAAGAACATTTACCAAAGTAGAGGAGCTAGAAACTCAGTTGGTTTGGCACCGTAGAAACCGTTACATTTTGAATGTGATTATTGTGTAGACTCTACCAAAATTACTTGTATGTCTACAGACCCTTGCCCTCCGTGCCGGTGTTGATCATTAATTCTTCACGTGCCAAAGGATTTAAACCACTATGGACTTTATGTGTATTAATTGATGTAGATCTGCGACATCGCACGTTAATTACAAATATGCTCCATATTCATTCTGGCTACATAATACATTTCATGCACTATTCATGAAAATTAGTATTCCTGGACCAATAGATGAATACTAGATTGATGATAATGAACTGACCCAATTTGTTGAGCATGACATTCAGACTAAGCAGCAGGTGATGTTTGTGCATTTTCCAAATTCTTGATAATCCATAAATAATGAACAAATCCTATACGCAATAGGTAGCGGGAAGACATATTGGCATTTTACATATTAAAACAAAATAAAATTAATCTTGGTCAAATAGAAATTTGCCATAATTTGTGGTATTGTATTTTATTTGAAGACTATAGCTTCTACAAGCTGTGAACAAGTTGGGTAATGCTGGGTTCTAACATTTTTAATGATTGATTTGTAAATGGTAGCTTACAAGTTGCTATTTATATTATTTAGCATAGAGCATCTTGTATCAAAGCCGTGTAACTTTACGTTAGTTCTAGTTAAGCATCGATTAATTGATAACGTAGTCCCAATCGGACCTGATAAAGTAGTCGCAGGGTGGGCCCTAGGGCACTGAAGACTTCTGAATCAGGGAACCCTTGTAAAGTATGTAGTTCTCCAAAGCATTGGATAAATCTAACTTATTTTACGAAAATAACAGATCATTTTCATATAAGAAAACAGAATATTACATAGTATTAACTTGTCTGGACCTTTTACTTAATTTGTTTTGTGATGTTTTATTTTTGTTTTGTTTAATTTTATGTGTGTATATTATCACACATTACTGCACTGGTATAAATTTAGGGATTGCTTACACCAAGCGTATACTTTGGGGCTAATTTCTAGTACTTAAATATTGTGTCGACTATTTTTGTAACATTTGTCCAATTTTTCGGACATTGGCGTAACTTTGGCCAATCAGCGCGTGACATCACTCGGTGTTGCGCAATCGATATCGTGACTTACACTGAGCTCAATGTTGGAGCGTGGTTTAGCAGACGATTTTGTTGCCTCAACATTAACACCAACACAGCATTCAACTTGAAACCACCCCCGGGGTGGGGCAGTGCCATTACAAGGTGTAGGCCTACACCATGCGCGTGCATGGACTTTCAAAATGGACCCTAAACGAGTAATTGTCTGTCGATCTCACAATACCCTAAACAAGTATTCACGTCTGGAAAGATACACTTTTAAAGTAACACTCTGTTAAAAGTAGGTTATACCCCTTTTTTTCCTGATTTTGGCAATTTTGATACCCTTTTCAATGTACGCGAGTACATCGCCCGACCGTGAAAAAAAACCCTTTTTACTCGTTTTTTTCACACGCGCATGGTGTACACCTTGTAATGACACTACCACCCCCCCCCCCGGAACCACCCATTGCACTTCTATAAACTCTTCGGTTTTACTCAACTGTTCTTGAAGTCGTTTAAAGGGTGGCTGCCTGTTTTTAATACTTCCTTGGATGTAAGCATCTCGGGCAGTTTTATCTAAAAGAAACAACAATAGAATCGGAAAAATAAAAACAACAACGACGACTATTTTTTCTAAGTAATGAAAATAATGGACATTTTACCGGTTTTGGGAAAATTACCCCCCCCCCCAATGTTGTTCCTTTGGAATTTAAAGAGAAAAATGGCGGGTCAAAAGTGCTTTTGGTCGTTGTCGGCCCCCGAACTCTACGGTTGTCGGGTGCTGTTTGGCTTGTTGGCTGGTAATTTTTTTTTATTGGCGGGCAAAAAATGCTTTTGGTCGTTGTCGGCCCCCGAACTCTACGGTTGTCGGATGCTGTTTGGCTAGAAATTTTTGTCTAGTAAACTTTTTTAATTATATTTTTTTTTTTGGCGGGCAAAAATTCCCCCCCCCCGACAGATTTTTCGCCCCTCCTAAGATTTTACCCTGACGCCGCCCTGTTCTTGTCTATACTTTGGAGGCTGAAATGACCACCTGCATTCGCTGTATAGCCCAATTGAACGAAAGGTAAAATTAGTCAGATAGAATTTCATACACGATTTCATGCACAGAGATCATGTTTCTCTTGGTTCAATTTCCTGCCCGTCCTTGAGTCAGTTGGGGAAGTTACTCACCCTTATTATTACAAATAACGCGCCAGATGGTGGGGATGTTAAGTAGTTAGAAATACGTAAATTAATACCAGTGGGATGGTTATCTTACTTTATATAATGGTTCGTTAATAAAAAAAATAAAAAAAAAACTTAAAGAGCAAACGTAAAGTCCAAGGACACTCACACCATTGCAGCAAAGTTGCCCAGCAACGGTTCTTTTTGGTTCACAGGATTTTCTTCCAGAAATTATAAGAATTATTACGACTTATAAAACATAAAATATCCAGAGAGTACCTGTATTTATGAACGCATAATGTATGGGTGCCATATAGGTAAGAATGTGTGATATGATATAACAATGTGTGTATATGTGGGCGCATGTGTGTGTCTGTATGTACCTCTGGGTGTCTGTGTGTGCACGCTATCATGTGTGCGTGTATGTATGTATGTATGTATGTATGTATGCATGTATGAGTGTGTGTTTTGTGTGTATTTGTTTGAACATACTGACATGTACACTGTGATCGACGCTGATGGACAGAAACTAACACCCCATGGTGTGAGGACCTGTCTATGCCACTGCCTCTGCCATAGCTTGTTAGAAATTAAACTATTCATTGTCTTCATGTTATATAGCTCTGCCATTTTTATTATAGCCGTAAATATTTATCACAAATTGGCACGTTCAATTATCTCTACCATAAAATTTGACTATTCTGTTTTGCTCATAAATATGCAGTGCCTCTTCCATATTTCATTAGTCACTACAATTGAAATTATTTCAGTGAATTATGCCGGCATATTAAATGAAAATGGCAAGATTGGAAGTAGTTCCCAATTGAACACATGCACGTTGCTCCTTAATCAACCATACTATACGTTTCTGCTGTTAAACTTTCATTGTTTTACATTCTTAATTTGTTATCAAATTATTATCAGAAATATGCTGTAACGGCAAAAAGGCTGAAGTAAGTTTGAGAATACTTAAACATAAAGACTGCTGTATGGTGGGTATGTATATCGCAGAGTTGTTGACTCGAGTCGGTGACTTGGACTCGAGTGAGACAAGAGTCGCCATTTTTTCTGACTTGCGACTTGACTTAACTTGTGGGCAAATGACCTGTGACTTGACTTGAGAAAAATGACTTGTTTACAACACTAATGTACATGTACATGTACATGTACATGTATGCATAATTATGAGTGAGGTACTTTTTGTTTTTGTTCATAAAATTTTTCAAAACTTTTTATTCTTGGTCCATAATCCTCGGTTGAGCCGGCCTCGGATACAACACTGGTCCATATGCACCCTTTAGATGTCTTTCTTTTATTAAACGGCCATCTGAATAAACGTTTTCTCATCTGCAGCAAAGACTGTGCGGAGTTGTTTCTTTTTGGGCACAATTTTTGATGTTGTTGACTGGCTGACTTGTGACTTGACTTGACTTGACTTGAGACAGAATGACTTGCGAGTTGACTTGACTTGAGAGAGACTGACGTGGTTACAACACTGGTAACCATGTATTTGAAGTATTTTATGTACTTGGTGGAATTTTAGATCCGTGTCATCTAGAAAGTTAGATTATGTGCATTATTAGGATTTTTTTTTTTTCTGGAGGAGGAATGTGGAATCTAGTTTAGATTTATTGCAATTACCACATTACAAGATATTTCTATTTGTATGAGTTGAGTTTATTTTACTGCATATTTCAAACAAATGCATAAAATCAATTACAGAATAATACACTTTCCATTTACGCAATTAAATATAGTAGAAGCAGGTAGGTAGGTAAATGAGTACATAAAATGACATATTGCATGATTTCACAACGAAGGTAAGGGGGGGGGGGGTTAAAAGTAAATCATACATGTATCAACATGACAAGAGCTTTCTTAGTAAGTAAGAATTTCAGTTTAAGTAGAATGCCGATAGCTTTTGATATAATTATACTTATAATTTATAATACTTATAATTATACTTTATTTTATTTACATGATCGATCCATGTCAAGTTGAATTCAAGAATTACTCCTAAAAATTTGGAGGAATACTTTTCAATAATCGGTACATCGTCAATGAAAACATTTTTAGTGAGAAAATTATGGGTATTTGAATCACTAAAATGTACAAAAACATTTTTTTCGACATCGAGTGATAATGTGTTACATTTAAACCACTGGAAAACTTTTGTTAATGTTTCAAATAGGCATTATTATTGTTATTACATAATTCAATTTAATAATTCCTTACCTATGTGAACATCATAAAACCACGAAGTCATTATGATGAACCAACACAGATAACTACAAGGGTAGCAGTTCCTTTAGCCATAGTTTAGCCGAATTCCTCTTTGAACACCGTTTAGAATAGACCATTGAACTTATGAAACCAACATGCATATTGGTCCTGTTAAGAAGAAAAACAAACAAACGAATATACACGGAAACGCAGATGATAAATAAGGGATTTTCATTCTTTTGCCGTATTAATGTGACGAAAGAATGAGAACATTAATTGAAGAGATTAAGATGTGTTGTTGGATTGCAGAAATTACTTTTATCAAACAAATGTTTCGTTTCAATTTTTATTCGAAAGGTTTTGTTAGGCGAGGGGGCAGCCATAGACGTTAATCACGTTGTCATGATAACGTATGTCTGGTCGAATAATCAATTATTTTGAAGAAAAAAAAACAAGCAAATACCACACGAACTATAGGGGGCCTACCTTTAAAATGTTGTACAACTTTTGAACTACACAGGGAACAAGATCATTAATTTTGCTTTTTCTATCACATTCAATTTGTGCAATATTAAAGGGATGCGCCGCTCGCATCCATATACCGTTCAATAGCATTCGCTTGCCCCTATTGCAGGGCTGTGCGTAACAAACGATCGTGGAGCTGCGAACAGAATTGAAGTTGATGGTGGGGCCGTTGTCAGTTGGGTTCAGTTCGCCTTTCTCCTGGTGATTGCGTGCTGCATAGAGAAATGCACACAATTCGTACGCCCTCGTTTTCCGAAAATATACGGACATTCCCGAATATTACCCGAGCCGGACCACCTCCAAAACATCACAATAGGCCTATGCGACTTTTCGGTTCCTTAACTGTGTTTAGTGATTAAATGCCTTTTTAAACACATTCCTGATGCTATTAGTTTATAATCATGTTTAGAGGGTAACGTTGCATGTCAAATCACTGAACATCAATGTCCAATTTCTTAAGACTATCGATGTCAATAATCTAAACACACATTTCTTCAATCACTTTCTAAATACATGTACTGTAATGATTATAGTCGCTATACCCACATTTACAGTGTGTCTCAAAAAAATTGTGCAAGTGAAAATCGCCCTCTTTGGCAATTAGAAAATACTCTCGTGACATGATGCTTACGTTAGATTTGTTTAATTTGCTTGTATATATCTTGAAATATGTTGATTTGAATAAGGAAAGGTAAATTCACGATTGTGCCACTTTTTCTACAGTCCCGAGAAAAAGTGACAAAATTGTGATTCCACCCTTTTGTTGTTGACAACATATCTTGAGATTGAAACAAGCAAATTGAAAAGAATGAATAACTTTTAAAAGCTAGGACTTTGCCCTTAACGGTGATGTAAGCATAATGTCACCAGAGTATTTCCTAATTACCAAAGAGGGCGCTTTTTACTTGCAGAATTGTTTGAGACATGCCGCTGTACGTCTAAAAAAATTGCTCAAGTAAAAAGCGCCCTATGTGAGAGTTAGAAAATACTGCTGTGACACATGTTTACGTCAACATCAAGGGTAAAGTCATAGCTTTCAAATCCTGTTTGTTCTGTTCAATTTGCTCTTTTTAATCTTGAGATATTTTGTAAACATAGTCCAGATTGCTATGTATTCCAGCTGGATTTTCGTGCCAAAAATGATTTTATTGGCCAACTTTGTCAATTTGGGGCTGCTGAATCCAAAAATACCAGGTGCCATTTTTTTCTATCACGTCTTCAGCCGCCATTTTGAATTTCAAAATGGCCGCCATTTTGAATTATAATTTCTACTTTATCTCACATTCTGGGCAACATGGAAGATTGAAAATGGTGGAAACACCCATGTTTGTGATACCGAGGATTCCATTAAACCCAATGCCGTAGTGATAATTAATTGACTTTGGCCGCCATCTTGAATTTCAAAATGGCCGCCATATTTAACACAATTTTGCTTATTTCTTGACTTGTAGGCTACCTAGATGGTTGAAAATAGTGGCGATACTTATGTTTGTGATACCTAGGATTCCATTAAACGCATTGTCTTAAACATTTACTAGTTGATTTGTTTGCCTCTTAATTCCAAAATGGCGCCATCTGTAAATTCAATAATGCCGCCACTTAAATATAAAATTGATCTGTATCTCGAAATTGTATTCAAAGTGGGAGATCAAAAATGGTCTCACCCGTAATTTGGACAACCAACGATTCAATTGAACCTTCTGCCATAAGTGGGACTCACTGGTCAGCCGCACATATTGAATTTTCGAAATGGCGCCCGATATTCAATACCACATTGCTTATAGTCTCACGTTTTAAGCTATATGGAGGTGAAAAATTAATGCTATACTACAATTAATCCATTTAGCCCATACCATGTATTATCTGGTGCATGAGAGTGCGGCCATCTAAAATTCAATATGGCGGCTCATCTTGATTCAAAATGGCGCCCATCAGAATTATATTAGTTCATTCTGCAACTTTATGATCTAATATGGATGATTTGCAATATGGTGCACCCAATATTTCATATGGGAGTAGTTCCCATTAAAAATATTCTTCCATTTGCACGTCCGTTTGCTGGCACATTGAAATCAAAAATGCCGCCGTTATTCTAAAACTGCTACTTAATATCCAGTTGTTTAGCATTTGTATATAGGGGTGGCATTGGCTCCTCGCGTGTTCATTAATTTTCCTTTTCTCCTTGTCCAAGCAGTTCCACTCGTCTGAATTTAACCGCTCAATCCAGTTGGATCGATCTGAAATCAATTAAGCATGGGTCTGCAAGGGCTGAAATATAAGACTGAACTTTCTTGAGCTACATCACGTGACAGCTAACGTGAAACCTATATGTATGGGACACATTAAATCTTTTCACAATATCGAGATGCACCTTTGAGAGCGCCAGAACTACAAATAATTGTGATACGCCAAGATTTCATAGTCATTGAGTACATATGCCAGACAGCAATATTGTTTGACATTATTATCCAAAAAAGCCAATAAAACCAATATTTATAAAACACAAAATGAAGGTAAATAATGGGTAAATATATTTTGTACTTTTTAGAACCATTTGACCCCTGCAGTCCTAACTACACACTACAAAAAGTAGGTGGAATGCCATTCCTTGAGATGTTTTATGCTACATAATACGACTCGCTTTATTGGCTTAGTTTGTTTCCGCAACATAAAAGTAAAAAGATAGCATCAGACCCACATGTAGTACCCACACGTACATTCATGTAGCTTATTGTACCCTGAGCCAATTGCACACCACTACTTAAGGCCCTTTGTGAATCGCATTAAATAATCCGAACTCATTCGGAATATTGTAGGTAATATTTGAACGTGTATAGGAAATTCCTCCTGTTAACCGATCGTTTTGTTCCAAATCTCAAAGTATCTCTAGTTTCATGTTTCATTCTCCACAAATCGAATTGAGTGTCGATTCATTTAATAGATCCAACAAAAGGCTCGCAAAGGTTTTTGCAGATTTGCTCTTGGGGTACAACAGCGTCTAACATGAAATATGTTGTGGACTACTTTGGTGTGAATGCATCTTTCTACTTTTATTATCGCCAGGAAACAAATAAATTCAACTATTAAAGCCGAATCGTAGTTTAGAATAGAAAAGCTGTTTAATGCATTCACTCCTACTTTTTGTAGTTGTTATAGTGGACAGCAGAGTCAAAATGATCTTAAAAAGGTCACAAAATCAATATAGGCCCTATTATCCGCGCTATATACCTTCATATTGGTGTTTAAAATATTGGCTTTTTATGCTTTTATATGCGATAAAATGTCAACAGATATGTCTGTCTGCAATATTTAAACTTCAAATGAACTATGAAACATTTTGCGTAATTTACACAATTTATTTGGTTCTGGCAGCTCCTCAAGGTGCATTCTGTATTGGTAAAAAGACTTACATGTAATCCACATATAGTGTTCACGGTAAGCTGCACAGATGTAGCTACAAGTAACAGCCTGACAGTAACTACATTGATTTTTACCCTCTGTCAGACCCCAATTTAATGATTTCAGATTACATCCAAAACTTGGATGAGGTTTAAAATTCGACAGTGGAATGCTGCTTAACAAGGAGAAAGGAATTACTAATTGCACGTCGAGAGCCAAATGCAACGCCTAACTATAAATGCGAACAACTGAGATATTATATAGGTCAGTTTTGACATAATGGCGGTCCATTTGAATTTTCCAATGGCAGCAAAACGAAGTACAACATGGAAATATATTTAAGTGAGCTCTCCACACCCATCAATAAGTATTGGGTGTCCACCATATTCAATCATCCATATTGACATAATGTTGAATATAAAACAATATAAATTCCCTGATGGGCGCCATTTTGAAAATTCAAAGCATGGCCGCCAATATTGAAATTTAGATGCCCGCCACTCTCACTACACCAGATAATACAATGGTGGGCATAAATGGAATTATTTGGTGTATTGCGCATTATTTTTCACCCTCCATAATAGCTTAAAAACTGGAGATATAAGAGCATGTGTAAAAATATGGCACCATTTTGAAATTCAAATGGCGGCTGACACCAAGTGAGTTCTCCCACCTTAGGCAGAAGGTTCAACTTGAATCGTTGGTGACTACAAAGCACGGGTGTATGAGACCATTTTGAGGTCT
>JZLH01S0022819.1:21975-34411 GCA_001188425.1 Eucidaris tribuloides | reverse complement strand
TAGCTACGCCACTGAGCTGAAGTGAGCCAGTTCCGTATTCATATATTGATATTGGTTTATGAAAATTGATCTGCATGAGACCAGTGCTTGAAATTTATCGTGTAGCAAGAAAGATTATAATAAACACTTGACATTTGCAAAAATATTTCACATATTATACGTGATAAAAACCTATGTAGGGAAAAGGGTGTGAAGGTAGATTAGTAATTTAGATAAGTATGGGCATATACGGTCGGCATTGGGTTTAGGTATCCTACTGTCGCTATCGTACCAAAACTTATTGTTTGACAACTGTACTTTGCGAAAGGTTTTTAAATGGTATTTCTTCTACACCAGTGTATTTACACAATGTTAATTTCTAGGCATCCAAAAGAGATCCAATGCATTCAATTGGTCCTTTCTGTCCTTGTTATATTCCATTGCGCGCGGACCTCAACCAATCACATATCGCGAAACAAAATGAAGGGGCGCACATTACGATATCTTGCCCTGGCGGATTGGTGGGACGGTTGGCAAGACGGATTGGTACGACGGCATCAAGAAAGGGGTAGTAGAAACGCGCTTGCCATTTTGGGGGAAGCGGCAACTGTCAACTTTTGGCTAAAGCGTCATACAAATGCCAAATATCTGAGTTGCATTGAAATTAATGATTCTGTCCAGTGGTGTAGCAAACTGCATAAACTGCAGCTGCGCATTACATACATTAATGCTCGACAACAAACAATTGGCACCCCAGATCATCCAGAACACTAAAGGATGCACGCCTGTAAAAAAAAAAAATAGCCCAATCAAAACCTATATTATATGCACCGATTTAAAAACATTCCCCCTAATTAACAAAACTGTAGATTTTTTTTTAATTACAGGATAGGAGAGTAAATTTTATGTGATTTCATTTAAAGAGCATGATTTGTGATGTTTTATTGCTAAAGAATGGTTAAGAGCCTAAATGCAAGACTAACCACCATCTCCCCTGCTAAATGCTAAAAGTAGCATAGCTTCCACAGGTATCAATGAAAAAAAAATACAAAAACTCCAAATTCTGCTACATTTTTAGGTGTTCTACAAGCCATATACTTTAGATAATGTAGACTACCACATAACAATTCCCAATTGTTTTATGGGTTTTTTTTAATCAAAACCAATACATCGTCTTTCTGCCTACCCACTATAGGCATTGCGAAGGATCTTCATACAGAAGTGCGCCCTAAACCCCTTGCAAATGGCGGTCTTCCAGAGAAGCCCACATTATGTATTATAATCTTTTTAGTCAAGCTTGTAATAAACGGTAAGAATATATTGCCCATAAATATACCTCTGTCCCACAGAATACACATTTTTTTTTTACCAGTTTAGATGACGAAATTAGACCTAAATAATTATGATGTGTAGATTTTTTTCGAGAAAAGTTAATATTTCGCTGGTTGTCCGGCATAAGGGCCCTAGCATGTGTTCCCGGCAGAAGGGCCTTAACACTAAATTGTCTGTAACTTGAAAACCATTGTCTTGTTTTACATGAACTCAAAGTATAGTGCGGTACTTTAGATCCTTCTGTCAGTCTGTTAAGTGCAACTGTTAAGGCCCTTCTGCCGGGAACATATACACTCTTAAACATTCCGGGTCAGTCTGACTCGGAGAAAGGATCCGTTGGGGCACAGCCGGAAAAGGGTCAGGTTTAACCACATTCCGGGTCAAGTTTGACCAAAATCCAAATCACGTTGACTCATATTTTGGTCAACCTTGACCCGGAATTTGGTTAAAATTGACCCTTTTCCGGGTGTGCCCCCAACGGATTCTATTCCGAGTCAGTCTGACCCGGGATTTTTACGAGTGTACTAGGGACCTACTGCCGGACAACCGACGATTTATAACTTTACATCCTCTATGAAAAATGTGTCCTCTCTCATTGAGTAATGCTATCGTAAAGCACGGAGCTAACGGGTTAATGCACGTGAATTGAACCTCATATCTCTCGATGGAATTCTGGGATTTTGTTCGAGGGTTCCGTTATTATGTGCGCAATCCAACAGCTCAAACTTCCGCAAGTATAGTTGTGCTATAAATCAAATTTTCACTCGCACTTAATCCGACTGGACGTAATACGAAAAATACCTCACAATGAAATGGAATAAGAGTGAATTTACATATTAATAACGTTACTAATCTTACGGTAATCCCTTTTTCTACTCGAAATGAAACTGAAGTATTTCAATATTTAACCGAAATAAAGTTAAGAATTATCTTTCAAATTGAAAAGTCTGCTTATTTATGGCAAAGATGAAAAACAGAAGGAACAAAATTGAAAAATCGAAAACAAATGTATTTGATTAGAGGAATTGAAAGCTTTCGGTTAATCCTTCGGAAGATTGCTAACAAATGTATTTATCTATTTTTTCTTATTTTCTATTACCTAAAATAAAAAACACTAATATGCAATCATCGATACTTTCTTTTGTTTCACATCATAGAAATGTCACGACCCCGCATTGCCTGTATAATCTACGGCCGGAATACTCAAGAATATAGTTAGCATATACATTAGTTATCATTATAACTAATCATCAATGATTTATTTGTCGGAATCCGAGTACGGAAACAAAAAGTTTTACAATCGTAAAGGACGTTCGTATTAAAGTTCACTTTTAATCTTTTTTCTTCGTTTCTATACTCGCAAGTACGCTTATATAAAGTCCAGAATAAGTCCAAAATATGGTTAGCATATACATAAGTTATCATTATAACTCATCATCGGTGATTTATTTGTTGGAATCCGAACACGAAAACAGAAAGTTTCACAACGTAAGGAAGTTCGTAATAAAGTTCATTCTTAATCTTGTTTTTCTTTCTTCGTTTCTATACTCGCAAGTACGCTCATAAGTCCAGAATATAGTTATCATATACATTAGTTATCATTATAACTCATCTTCAGTCACTGATTTATTTGTCGGAATCCGAGTACAGAAACAAAAAAGTTTTACAATCGTAAAGGACGTTCGCATTAAAGTTCACTTTTAATCTTTCTTTCTTCGATTTTATCCTCGCAAGTACGCTTATAAGTCCACAATAAGTCCAGAAGATAGTCAGCATATACAATAGGTATCATTATAACTCATCTTCAATTATTTATTTGTCGGAATCTGAGTACGAAAAACAGAAAGTTTTACAATCGTAAAGAACGTTCGTATTGAAGTTTACTTTTAATCTTTTTTTCTTCGATTCTATACGCGCAATTACACTTATAAATAGGTTCGTATTTGCAATTTGCGCATGCGCAGATGAAGGTCAACTTAGAACAGGGTGTGCAACCACTGACTTCGTAACACTAGATAGGTCTTCTTGCAAGTAATGGTGTAAGTGTTCATGTACACACCGGATGGACATCGAAATGTAAAGGGCGTGCATTCTTTCAATATAATTTAACAAAACAAGCCCTCCATCACTACACAATGGTTAGTCTCAAATGTCTTTTAAAAGACCTGTCCAATTCTTTAAAGATAAATGCTATCATGAGATCATTCGGGTATCCGAAGAAGTAGTAGAAGTAGTAGTAGTGGAAGTAGTAGTAGTAGTAGTAGTAGTAGTAGTAGTGGTAGTAGTAGTAGTAGTAGTAGTAGTAGTAGTAGTAGTAGTAGTAGTAGTAAGAGTAGTAGTAGTAGTAGTAGTAGTAGTAGTAGTAGTAGTAGTAGTAGTAGAGTAGTAGTAGTAGTAGTAGTAGTAGTAATAAAGTATAGTAGTAGCAGTAGTTTTAGTAGTACTAGTAGTAGTAACAATAGAAGTGGAAGTAGAAGAAGTAGTAATAATGAGCAATAATGCCATTTTTGTAAACGTAGTAGTAGCCGGTGCGTAGAAGTGAGTTGTAGGACAGTAGCTTACTTGTTCTCATAGTTGTATGTAGTAGATTGTGTGTGTGTGTGTGTGTGTGTGTGTGTGTGTCGTGTGTGTGTGTGTGTGTGTGTGTGTGTGTGTGTCTGTAGTGTGTGTGTGTGTGTGTGTGCGTGTAGTTGTGTTTAAATCACAACTTTGCTGTTGTTTAATTGTGAAAAGGTCCTATCAATTATGATCACAACCCACCCAGAACAAAAAATCTTGGATACACCCCTGTTCCTCTTATCTTTCTTCAGCCTCCAACGAATTCTCGGAGAGTTTGGGTTCCCAACTACTCCTATTATCTTCCACCATCGAATACAGTCACTATGAAATGAAAAATATAAATAAATCCGATTCGAACCTTCGAGTTGAAAATCAAGAGAAGAAATTTGAATTTGGAGCACTTCGCTCTCTACCGTAGATGTGAAGAACTCGTAAAAGATTAACTGGAAGGTAAACTATCATTGTAGTAATACAATAAATACACTGTAAAAATTGGGGTGCTAAATTCAACACCAAGTGTGTTGCACAATATAGATACCAAAACACACGAATACACACACACACACACACACACACACACACACACACACACACACACACACACACACACACACACACACACACACTACACACACACACACACACACACACACACCTCACACACACACACACACACACACACACACACACACACAACACACACACGCACACACACAATGCCCTCTCTCTTTCACACACACACACGTACACACACGTACGCACACGCACGCACACCCTCACACACACACACACACACAAACAAACAAACACGTACGTACACACACACAGGCACACCTATAAACATATACATGTATTTATTTATTTCATAATGTAATAACAATTATTGATACCGAAATTCGTTTACACTGTTGTCTACCTATCTACCGTATGTTTTCATTTTTTCATGCACATGTACATGGTACATGTTTTTTAAGATATTTTGTACTCAGTTGTGTGTTTGATATTTGTATACTTCTATATAAAAGTTGCATTTCTCTGTCAACTGTAAAGGGTACACACACCAAATTTGCCGAATCGCATAATGAAGAAGAAATTATGAACTTATGAACTTGTATATTCGATTTGTAAATCGCATTTAAATGGATATATTATCATTATTACATGTTTTCTCCTGTTCTTAATCATCGTTCATTCCTGTCGTTTAATCCAGTTCACCATTGCCAATTTAAATGGACACATTATCGGGGCACCCCGTCGATGAATACCCAATTGTAATTCGTCAACCCATAACAATGAGATTTTTCGGCTACCGTAGTTTTTTTGCTCCTCCAACCTGCTTTACGGATACTCATTGATGCACTACTGACCGAAAAAAAAAGAAATTTGCGACAGTCCATTTATCATATCTGATTTGTCTCATTATCGGAGATTTGCCGATGCATATAAAGCGCATCATCCCTCCTTATTTTCCCCCTCACTGCGATCTTTAAGGCGCAATTCATCATCCACATTGACTACCAGCCACCAGAGAGTTAAAAATGAAAGACTTCTCTCTTGCCCCAAGGCAGCAATTGCCCCTCCTAATTCCGCAAATAAATTGCGCAGCACTCAATTATATCAGCTAATTTTCCACGTTTTTTTGCCCATGCATCTGCCTAAGTATTGTACATGTACACGACGAATAGTGTGCGCAAATTGCGCCATACATCGTACATCGGACCGATCTAGAGCTACAAAGTAGTTATCTATTCTGACAGATGACATGGCTCGTGTGTTATTTTTTTCCCTACGAGGCAACAACCCCCTGAAGTCACAAACTCGCAATTAAATCAAAATATACATGTTAGAAGTGAAATTAATTTTATCGATTTTCGACTAAAAGTCATTTACATGTGCCATATTCTATCGATTGGGCTGTGCGAAAATCGCTGAGGGGAGGACTCCAGTATTTGCATACCTCTGTTTGCTGCCAACGTTCCTATCTGCTTTTGTTCCGTATTCTCCCTCTTACCCATCCCCGGGTCTATCTCTCGGTCTGATTCTTTCTCATCATATTTTGATTTTGTTTCCCGTGCCCCATCCAGTCGATCTCATCCTAATCATTGTTTTCTCAACCTTTCAAATCGTCAAATTAATCGCGAGATAGTTGATTCCGGGACGGAAGGAAGTCATTCGTAAAGAGGGCGCGAAGGATCAGACAGATATGGATTGGTGGCGATTTGACGAGCACACGTCAAATCGGATACAATGGAAAACATGTCGGCTTCAGTCGTCAGTATCCAGCTCGGGAGGTACTCATTTTGGGAGAGATAAAATGATGCAGTTGGGGTGATAAACTGATAACTATAGATAGATAGATAGATAGATAGATAGATAGATAGATAGATAGATAGATGGATGGATAGATAGATAGATACAAAGAAAGAAAGATAGATAGATAGACATATAGATAGACAGATAGATAGATAAATAGATAGGTAGGTAGATAGATAGATAGATGGATAGATAGATAGATAGATAGATAGATAGATAGATAGATGGATAGATAGAGATAGACAGATGGATAGATAGATAGATAGATGGATGGATAGATAGATAGATACAAAGAAAGAAAGATAGATAGGTAGGTAGATAGATAGATAGATAAATAGATAGATAGATAGATAGATAGATAGATAGATAGGAGATAGGTAGATAGATAGGAGATAGATATTTTACCTTTATATATATGTATGTGTGTGTGTATAGGTCTGTGTGTGTGTGTGTGTGTGTGTGTGTGTGTGTGTGTGTGTGTGTGTGTGTGTGTGTGTGTGTGTGTGTGTGTGTGTGTGTGTGTGTGTGTGTGTGTGTGTGTGTGTGTGTGTGTGTGTGTTTGTGTGCGTTTGTGTGTGTGTGTGTGGGGGGTCTGTGTGTGTTTGCGGACGTGCAGGTTATGATGGCATTTTACGTCAGTTGTGTTTTTAGAATATTGGTTTAGGAGGTTCAACAAAGAAAAAAAATAATTTTAATAAAGTAAGAGACACGGGCATTGAAAATTCCAACTACTCTACATTGAAACAAATGATGGAAGATAAAGGACACATTATTTTTGTTCAAATTATTTATACAGAATTAAGAATGTAATGATAATGATTAAGAACATAATTATATAAATCTATATATGTATCAGTAATATACAGGCATTTATTTGTCATTGTCATTAAAAGACGGATTAATTTGATGAAGAATTCATTCTTCATTTGTAAGATGATATTTTTGAAAGTATTTTATTTAACAAATTTAACTGTGCATATTATCTACTTCTCATTCATTGTCGATGTATATTTCACGATTTCAAATTGAGCTTCCGGGTTGTGTCATAACGCTTGAATGGCTTCGAAATATTATTTAGCTATAAAGTTTACAAACACGTATACTGTGCTTCATAAAAAGTCCTACTTTCCAAACTCAATTAAAGATCAAGCTTCCAAGGTCTAGCTTTGTACTTTTGTCCAATGTTTTGTAATTTTGTTTGTGGTTAATTCCTTTTTTATTTATTTGATTATTTGCTGAAAAGCATTAAACGGTTCTTCATTTTGTTACTTCATTATTTTTTTTTGTTTAATATTCAGGAATGGGGAAAATGAATGAAATACAATGTGATTTTTATATATTAATATTTCTAATTAATTGTATTCGTATATTCGTAAATCTAAGTATTTGTTTGAAAACAACACATTGTACAATGTACTTATTTTAGTATTGATTGAAACTGAGTAATGGTTTTCCTCCCATCAATTTGTTATATTAATTTACTTTAATCATTCAATGAGAATCGAAAATCACTTACATGAGGGAATTTCTAAATAAAATATTGTATTTCTTTTCAGAGGACACCTTCAAAATCGATTATTTCCTTAAGATGATGGTATTGTGCATTTCATATTATTCCCCTTAAATGTCATAATACATGTACAGTATGTTTATTTTGTCGTGTCATGTATTATTCAATAAAACAATGGTTAATGTATATTTAGCACTGATTATTTTTCTTCTTGATTATATTTTGTGTTTGGTAAACTTATGAACCATTACAATGTTGTTTTAAGTGCAGAAAATAAATCAAATCAAATATCAGCGTAAAGGTATCCAGCCCAAGTTTAGTTTTGGTCGATTTTCCAATCTGTTATCAATCTTCGTGATTATTAATCGGATAGTTTGCAGTCCACGACATTACATCTACATTCTAGGAAGATTGTACATTCTAATAACATGATAAAAAATAAGATTGTACCTAATTTGAACATTAGTCAATAGTAAGTATTTACATTCAACATTTAATATCACTGAATCTCACATGTTGATTTCACTTGTTGTCTTTGTGTATAGGAATAAAACGCATTGTAACATCAACGCCACAACAGAATAGTTTCTTTGGAGGAACGTTGGGTTCAGAAATTCCATGATTAAATTACTAATATTACTCGATAAAGTCCGGAACTAAAATTTAATCCCTTCACAAATGACTTGTCTCTAAAAGCCACAAGAACCGTCCGAAATTGCAAGTGAACATGAGACAAATTCGGTAATCTATCAACTTCGGGAAGAACTGAACAGAAAAGAAAAGTGATCGGAAACTGAGCGGTTGTCTTTTGACGCAGAAATCACCTCATTTATATTTCCTCGCACTAACTACTTTTAAATCAAAAGGATGTAATACCTAACCAAGATTTTGAAGTATTGCTCTGTATTTTGATGCCTCGATAATCTTTCCATTATAAGAATTTGAGCTGTAGCAAATTGAGTATTACGGATGGAATAGGCGCGGGTATTCTTTCTACGAAACTGGAAAACATGAACAATATATCGTTTCGTAATATATAATATACAAAACCAAATTCATTGATTTGATGTCACTATTTCCCAGAAGTCTAATTTATAACGCGTAAGTTTATTATAATTTGATAATGTTGATGACATAGATCAATGTGAAAAGATTTTTATCGTAGTACAGATTTAATGATACAAGAAAATAATGTGCAATGCAGCAGTAACTCTAACCTTAAGTCTAACCCTAAAATTAGGCATATTTATCAGGGATGTTGTAGTAGTAGCAGTTATACCAAAAGTAATACGAGTGGTAGAGGTACTAACAGTATAGTAGCATGTGTTTGTAAGAGCAGTATACATTGGCAGCAAGAACAATGGTTATAACAGCAATAGTAGCAGAAGTACATGTAGTTGTGGTAGTATGAGTAGTAGTTGTAGTAAAAGTAGTAGTAGTAGTAGTAGTAGTAGTAGTAGTAGTAGTAGTAGTAGTAGTAGTAGTAGTAGTAGTAGTAGTAGTAGTAGTAGTAGTAGTAGTAGTAGTAGTAGTAGTAGTAGTAGTAGTAGTAGTAGTAGTAGTAGTAGTAGTAGCAGAGGGCGTCGATCCTGTGGGGCAGGGGCGATCGCCCCCCTCCCAATGAAAATATTGGGGGGCAAACATATCGATTTGCCCCCCCCATAATTTGACAACTGAAAAATTCAGAATATGCAATGCAAGTATATGTTTTAAAAAGCATTGGAAAGCACTATAAAACCATCAAACATGGCATAAAAATGCTAGTAAACATACAAAATTGTCAAATTTTCGGCGCGCTTTGCGCGCAAAATTCTGTATGACAAGTGCGCCGAAAATTGTTGACACTTTTTTTCACTTTTGCAACCCAATCCGAAACATGGATCGACGCCCTGTGTAGTAGTAGTAGTATTAGTAGTAGTAGTAGTAGTAGTAGTAGTAGTAGTAGTAGTAGTAGTAGTAGTAGTAGGGCGATTCCGTGCGTGTCGTACGGGACATTTAGAGAATATTTTCAAGTCTCATGGCAAAATGCTTGAGCGATAAAGATTTGTTTAATGGTAATTATAAAGTACTAGTGGGTACCCTAGTGAAGTAATGACAACCAACAAAAAATTTTTCTTTATGGGTGAATTAGAGATGAAAATGTTGCGTGTCGTACGGGACGCAGAGAAAGTCAAGTTTTTGAAAATTGAAGTTTATGTCCAAAACTCTGTGAGTTGCATGAATAAAAATGCCTGAATCTCTACTAAATCAATGAGACAAATACTGAAGACTACTTTTATACAGCTATAATTTTGAAAATATCTTGAACACAAAAATGCGCAAGGCAAATATCTTCAAGAACGCACGTGTCGTACGGGACATCAAAAAGTGTCGTACGGGACATCAAAAAGTGTCGTACGGGACATCTCTGAAACAATTCGATAATTACCTAGCTTACATCAATAAAAACACTGCATTTCTCTTAATTTGGAAATATCTTATTACAAAGTGATTACACTGACACTTTAAAATGTATACACATCATAAGAATTGCAAAAATCTTTGGAAATATTAAGTATGTTGTACAGGACAAAATGTGTCGTACGGGACATAGGAAATGGTGCGCTTCCCATGTCCCGTACGACACATTTTGTTCTGTACACCACACTTAATATTTTAGACAAATATTTTTGCAAGTATACAACCTAATGTGTTCTGAGCAGTACATAAATGTTTAGATACATCTTCTAGACCCCCCTATTCCTTTTCCCTTCCTCTCCCACTTTGAATTTGTTAACCTAGGCCAGTAGGCCTATACTTGAAGAAAGCTTGGAACAGGTGCTATAACAGATTACAAATGAAAAACCATGGTGTAAGGGCGTAAATTTTTATTCAGATGAAAGGATGACTAGGTTCAATCATTATAAATTTATAAAGTTGATTTTAAATCATTAAACTTTTGAAAAAATACACTCTGTTGCAAGGCACATGTCCCGTACGACACAGAAAAATGTCCCGTACGACACAAAATGTGTCGTACGGGACAAAGTTGATGATGTTATTAATAGAAGATACATGAAGTAAATCCTAACTTTATGGTATCATATGACTACTTACATCACCAATTAAGAGAATTCTGTACTATAAGTTTGTAGCCCCTGAAACTGAAGCACAATCAAAACTTTTTTAAGTTTATGTGTCGTACGGGACACTTATGGGTAGGGCTTGCCGAAATAATGACACTTAAGTCTAAGTAGGAATGAGACTATTTTTGTAAACATAGTCAGCTATCAAGGGGACATCCCACCTTATTGACTCGCAGTATCTAAAAGATTGTCCAGTAGTTCTCAGATCTAGTGTATACACATTTTCATACATGCTGTAAAACTTGTGAAATTTCAATAAAATATCAAATTTTCACAATTTCACCCCAAAAATAGACTTTTGAGACAATCTTGCACCCAAAACTGACCTGTTCCAGATGGTTTAGGTATTAACCCAAGATATTATCACACTAGTTGTCAGCTGGAAGCAATTTTAAATTTTAACATTTTTTCAAGGTTTAGCACGGAATCGCCCAGTAGTAGTAGTAGTAGTAGTAGTAGTAGTAGTAGTAGTAGTAGTATAGTAGTAGTAGTAGTAGTAGTAGTAGTAGTAGTAGTAGTAGTAGTAGTAGTAGTAGTAGTCGTCGTGGTCGTAATAGTAGTAGTATAGAAGAAGAAGAAGAACAAGAAAAAGAACAACAAGAACAACAAGAACAAGAACAAGAACAAGAACAAGGAGAAGAAGAAGACGACGACGACGACGACGAAGAAGAAGAAGAAGAAGAAGAAGAAGAAGAAGAAGAAGAAGAAGAAGAAGAAGAAGAAGAAGAAGAAGCAAAAGAGGAAGAAGGAATAGAAAAAGATGAGTGGTTATATAACGTTATTATTTGCAAACGATTTACGTCTCTCCGACAAAAATATTACTTTATCAGCTATATTTTATTACCAAAAAATAATGTCTTTAAAGAAACAGAACAGGATCCTTTTCATTATTCATGACCATATAAAATGAATTGAGTACACATAATTACCCTCTCTTTGCTATAAAGACTTTTACGCTATAATGTTAGTCTGTTATATTTTCTTAGAAATATATATTCACACAGTTAATTTGTATAATAATAGTGGAAATGTTTAATCAAGTTTAATCCGCATTTTGAAATAAGATTCATTTCATCGTTTGCCTTCACGATTAATGTCATCAAAGCTTGTTCTTTCAAAAGAATCTCACGCAGAAAAATAGCTGTAGCAATTTACTCTATAAAGTTAAATATTTGGGTTCAACTTGTTTTCATTATATATGACTTTTAAGAAGTAAAAACAGATAACAAAAACATATTGAATTTGAAGTGAGTTTTGATTGCAGTTTGATTGAATTCATCGCGTATACTTTCACTTGCCCCACCCCGCCATTATTTTCGTCAGAATCCATCACTGCCAACAGTACGCACAAATCTCCGCATCGACTCGCCCAAGTCTGTCTCATACAGTACCTTCTTACTCGAACTCCTTCCATCTCGAACACGATCTGGGCAGGATTATCATGTTAATTGAAGAAGTATCGTTTTAATAAACTGTGAATGAGTGAGTACAAATGTTTAGACGACACGCAATTATTGGAATGAGGACTTGGTGGGGTAGAGAAAGCAAAGCCGTACCGCGAACACAATTGGCAGCGCACACGACAGCAGCCCGCCAGCCCTGCCCCATCTCATGGCGT
>JZLH01S0022813.1:1638-12296 GCA_001188425.1 Eucidaris tribuloides | reverse complement strand
AATCAAAATTTCTCAAGGTCACCACATGGGGCGCTATTCACCATAATAGAAATACATAAAAAAATGGATTTTATTGGATATTTCTAAGTGTGCGGTCCTTAATATCGCATGAATGCATTTACAATTGATTAATTTGTCAATAATCATACAGCATAACATATTTTTAGATAGAAAATAAATATTTTGAGTAAACTTTGCCTGTTTGGGTTTAATATTTTGCGTTACCATAACTGCAGTGCTAATGTAGTGCGCTAAACGCACGAATTACTATTCACTGTTGGTTGTCAAAAAGTTAAAATAACATGGATAAATGATTTTTTGTTCATTCTGGTGTACCTCTTGATGGAATTATCTTTTGATACATCAAATCTTGTATAATATACAAACAAAACATGGGAAATAAAGAAAAATAACAAGAAAAATGAATTTTCAATATTTTTTTGTTGTTTTTATTGTTTTGGCGCCAAAAACAAAGAAAAACAAAAGAAATTCATTGAATATTTTCTCAAATAGATAAACATAAGTTCCATGTCATACATGAGCCAAAAGAAATAAAATCAAGTGACAGTAACTCTTTTGGGTAAGTGAAAAAACAATGAAACATCAAAAAATGACACACATGACCTTCAAAATATGTTACCATGGCAACACGATATTACAGGTAATCCTAATTAATACCAAAATGTTCGCCATAAAATTTTAGAAAAGTCACACAGTTTGATGATTCATCAAAAATTGTGAAGTGGCGAAGGAAAGTGTGGTAGGGGGGCACATTGTGCCCCCCCCCCTTGGCTTTTTAGGGTTAGGTAATAAGGTTATCCGAGTTATACCTTATCAGAAAGAGAGACTCTGTCACAAAAAGAAAACACCTAAACTAAACTTGGGCATTAACAATTAACAAAATTGATAACTTCGGTGTTTCATAAAATGAAACGTTTCACTTATTTTAGAAGAAAAGTATATGCGAAATCTTTATCAAATAAATGAACGTCTATTGCCCAAACACAGCTTTGATAACAATTTTTAAACACTCATTTTAACTGCTAAATACGTTGTTACAGAGAAGTGTACGTGAATACCCACCATCCGAACAGTTTGATTCCCGTAAATCCTGGAATACAGTTACACGTGTACCTGTTGATCATGTACACACGTTCCGTTCACGAAGGATCAGGACTGCAGTCATCAATATCTGTGACGAATCACACGTAGAAAAACTATGAAAACGCTTTATATAAGATTTACAATCGGGGGGGGGGGGGGACGGAGGGCACGTGCCCCCCCCCCCCCGAAAAAGTAAGGGTAAAAAAAAGAAAAAAAGAAAAAAGAAAACTGGGCTAACCGTGTTACAAATTGGTCTTAAATCACCTTTGGAACTAGTTTTATCGGAGTAAGTCCATAATTGTAAATTTATTAAAAACTTCTTAATTTGTTATAAGTTATGTTTGTTTACTCAAAGTTGCAGCATAGGTTTGTGCAACAACGTGAATATTCAGGTAATATCATGTACATTATTTATCGTAGGAGAGATGCCACGTCCAGTTCAACATGGTTTTTTTTTCCATTTCACAAAACATCTATTTGTGATAAAGTCAGTAAAATCACTTTTCTTGAGAGTGATGTAGTAAGCTGATATTCAGAGATTTGAGCGCTTGTAGAGAAACTGTAATCTTGCAGGACTGAAAACTTTGTGTTGGTCACTTGAAGCTGGACTAAGTAAATGTTAGTCAGAAAGTTAGTAAAACAGCAATGATTAACCTTTGGCTAGTCAGGGCCTAAAATCTTGTTACTAACTGGCTGGACTAACAAAAGTTTGCTATTCGCAAAATGACAGGTTGGACTAACACCATTTTGGGTTCCTGACTAATTTGAGGCGTGTGACCTTAATACGATGACGCACGACTAACTTTTGGCCGTGATATAGCTGGACTAACATATAAATGGCTGCTACCTGCAATTATTAACTTCCTTTACGACCTTTGCAATCCTGACAGTCCCGGACTAGGACCATTTTGGGACATGATTAACTTTGCATGACTAACTTTTATTACAACGATGCGGGTTTCTTAAAATGCTTTCAAGGGTTCGGCCAACGCCGCAACGCGCACTTAGTTGTTGTCAGGGGCGTAGCTACGGGGGGCCTGGGGCACGTGCCCCCCCCCCCAATTTTATGTGCCCTCAGCTAGGTGCCCCACAAAAATTATGTAGGAAGCAAAAAAGGGGATGGTGTAATGTGTATGCGCCCCCCAAAATTATTTTGCTGCCCCCTACAAAATTTCAAGACCCCCACCAGTGCCCCTTGCTGAAAAATCCTAACGCCATCAGGTTGTTGTGCGAGTACCATCGAGATAATGTAACTCTATGGCGAGTACGTACGTCGTCGCGCGTCGACGTGTACGCGCACGTGCGTATTGTGCAGCGGCGGCGGCAAGGCTGCCACTCGTAGGGGAAACCCCCTAACGTATGGGATTTTGGACAGTGTAGGTTGTAGGGGATACCTACAGGGAAAATTACCCTCCGTAGGGGGAAAAGTAGAGGGTTAGATGATTTGTAGGGGATGTAGGGGGTTTTGACAAATTTCCAGACATATTCTTAAAGCCCAGAAGGATTTAAAAAAATATCCGTTCCGTCTTCAGCGAAGAAATCGTGATCAATCTACTGCATTTACTAAGGTTTTTTGCAACTGAAAACGTGTCGTCGTAGGGGAAAAGTGGATTTTCGCAGGGAAAAACGTAAGTTCGTAAGGGAAAATTGGGATATTGAGGCGTAGGGGAAAATACGCGTGCGGCGTAGGGCCACGTACGTACAATGTGACAGTCTGTTGCGCGCCGCCATTTTTACGTAAATTGCGTAAAATTACGTCAATAATTTAAACTACAACAGCGTAATTTTTTTACCTTGAAATTGCGTAGAACAAAAATTGTGCCCTTAGTTTAAACTTAAAAATCATCAAATCAGCAAATTGTTACAATATATTAATATGCAAAAATATCGGGGTGACGTGTAGTCAATTACCACTTATTGAAAGGTATGTTGAGTCAGGATCAGACTCCGCCTGGACGGACATGCCTCTTTTGAATTAATATATCTTCCCTTTCTGTTTTTATTTTTGTTGTTTTTGTTTGCATGTCTGTTTGTTTGTTTTGAAACTGAACATTCAATACTCATGAGGCCATCTTGGGTCAATTTCGGGACAGTGTGACGCCTGTCGCGTGCATTATAAAAGTGTTACCTTGCTAAACACAGTTTTTAGAGTGTAGGTAATACACCTCATGCGATTTCCCCTGCTGAACCTGGAATAAAAATGGGTACAAGTACCTTGTAGGTAGGGGTGGCGCCATGGTAAAATATATGGGGGGGGGGGTCAATAACCCGCAGCAATTTTTCAACAAGGGAAAAAAATCAGTAGGTCTGTGGAGAAAACGTATCTACGGTATAGTGCAAACTAACGCGTAACCAGTGGCGTATCTAAGAGGGGGGGGGGGGCAGAGGGGGCACGTGCCCCGGGCGCCACTTTCAAGGGGGCGCAAAAAACGCAAAAAAGAGAAATAGAAAGGGGAGAGAAGAAAGAAAAATTATGATCATTAAGGATTATGCACCCCTTCCTTCCCAGTTCATGAGGTAAAATGCATTAGAAAAGTGATTTAACAAGGTTATAAATACAAAATTTTCTAAAGCTCGGTCGCTCTGCTCCTTCGCATTTTTTTTTTCACACCCAAATGTCTATGAATTGCAAAATTGTGTTTTAAGAAAATGTTCACAATTTTTTACAAACTCGTAATTATAGCTGCCTTGCTTGATAATATAATCAACCTCTTCTTAAATATTGCGCCGCAGTATATGATAAAATGTACGGCATTTTGCCAAGGTTCCAGATAGGAAAAAAAAAAACCTCTTGAATTTTGGTTGCCTTGCTACATTTCCAGAAAATGTTGAGCCTCATTTGAGGAAGAAGTGAAAAATAACATTTATCAATCTCCTAGATAAATATCTTTATCTCTCTCTCTCTCTCTCTCTCTCTCTCTCTATCTCTCTCTCTCTCTCTCTCTCTCTCTCTATATATATATATATCTCTATATCTCGCTTGATTGCAATGTGTCTTGCTAATTTTCGTATGGATCAAATGCACAAGAAATTGCGTTTTTAATGGTAATAATTGCAAATACAATCTACTGCTCGGTCGCTCTTCTCCCTCGGGTTTAAGTCAGTGCATTCAGGCGGAGAGAAACTGGGAGTGGGGCGCAATTTCATCGTTTGCCTAGGGCGCCATAATCCCTAGATACACCACTGCGCATAACGCAAAAAAAAAATTAAAAAAGGAATAACATTGAAAGATTATCTCCCATAGGCGAGCTTTGTATGATGGTAAACTACACTAGAAACATATATCCTTGAATATAAGTACATGTACTGTGAAAATGCCCAAATGGGAGTAGGTTACTCAACATAATTGTGGAGAGTGTAATACTATGAATGATGTTATACACAATCCTGAAAAGAAAGCAAGAGAGTATCAACATTTTCTTGTTTATTTTCATCTTTTTCCGTCTGTTGTTAAAATTTTTGACCACACGGTGTAATATATTTGATATTTTGGAATTACATTTTTTTTTTCATTTTCATATGGATCAAATCTGTAAATGGAAAACATTATTGGCGCCAACAAATAGACAAAGAGGACCATTTACTGTTTCTTTGCTAAGTTCACCAATTTGCAAAGATCAATAAAACAATGAGAACAATGAGTAGTGATTTCGCGTTCCCTTCCAAACTTGTAACTGAATACAATGATCTCCTCACATGTCGTGTAAATTGTTCACACCTTAAAATGCATGAAATAAGTGTGTCTATTTTGCGAACTGCACGGAAATCCTGAAGTGAACTTTCAAGTTCACTTTAATAATGTTGCAATTGAGAGAAGGAATTAAAGATATATGTACCAATCGTGCAGTTTGTTCCTTCGTATCCGGGAGCACATATGCATTCATATCTTCCCGGAAGAGTCAACCGGCAGGTTCCATTGTTTTGGCAGGGGGTACCTTCCGAACATGGCTGGATTACTATAAATGAAAGAAAAGTGAGACAAATACGTTTAACTACAAACAAAGACAAATTCATACATACTTATCTCACGTTCATGCTGATGCTACAAGCATCATTCCCCGAAACCCACTGATAACAAAAATGCGGAGCATGGGGATAAACATTTCTTTTTAAAAATAGGAGTTACCTTGCTAGTTTCATGTAATTAGGGACTATACCAGAAATAATAAAAAGGTTAAATACATGTGAGAGTGGTTGCACAATTTCTGGACTTTATTTTGTAACAATATTAGTCTCACCGGATATTGTGGGCGGGAGAATGGCCTGTTCCAACATTTTCCTACTTTCCAAGGATTCAACCTGATTATTTAAGGCAGTTAATTACCCTTTTCGTCATGGAAGAAATTATACAAAAATGCAAACTTGAATAAATATTTTAAGAGACTATTTTCGAGCTATTTAGCTTATGGAGGAATAACCACTTGAATAAGAGATATTAGAAATTAACATGTTAACGGAACTGTAATTTGACAGGCAAGAACACTCTTGAAACTTTGAAACGTTTTCTCCAAGTAGGAATTTAATGTAATTTATCTGTTTGTCTTGGCAGTAAAACTCTTGTAAATATAATGCGTAGTGAAATATACATTGTCAACAATTCATGAACTTCGTGTCGTTACAACAGACGAAGGAGATACGTACTATCGTCGCAGGTTGTTCCCCGAAATCCGAAGGCACACGTGCACGTGTAGCTAGCTATTCCATCCTGACATGATCCGCCATTTTGACAAGGGGTACCATCGCACTCGTCGATATCTGGAAATAAATTACATGATTTCCTCCTTTTGTTTGAATTTATAGCATTCAAACAAACACACGCACGCATAAGACCACTGCTTTCATTATGGTCGTCGCCTAACACCACATACAGTCCCTTTCTTGGCCAAAGACTAGTCTGGCTTCCAGCCGTTTAGATTAACACGTTCTAATTGATAAGTAAACTACTAACTTCAGTCAACTGCTCTGACAACGACTAGTGTCTTGATGTTACTGTGACTGCCTTGTGAGTGTTTTAGTAAGTCTACTTGGGGGAAGGAAAGGTTGAATACTCTGGAAGTGAGAATAACCAAAATTTGTTTCTAAATCTGATATCATTTTGCTATGATTTTACAGTCATGGAGTTACAATGAGAAGGATTATGCTAACGTAAATTTTGCTGCTGTGAAATTGCGTATTTGAGAGCCATTGCTATCTGTAAAGAACTTACTTTTTGAAACCATTAAGCCTCTGAAATTGAATAGAACATTTTCTTAAATTCATTTAAAACTAAATTAAAACATTTTTCTATTGAATCCTATACCATAACTATTGTATCCCTGAAATAATATTTTCTGGCACGTAATTCTCTTCTGAGACTCTTATTTACTTTGATATGGTTATTAATGTACGTATTCTTTTAGATCTTTATATGTCACCGTTTCAAACTGTTCATATTGATCGAACTCAATCTATTTTCCACAATTATTTAAAAACAACACACAAAATGAAATCAAATTAACAAAATAACAGTAGCACAAGAAATACTGAGGAATGTGGAGGGATTAGAACGTAATTGTGAAAAAAAACTTACATGATTTAATCCCCACTAGTTAAAAAACATTAAAAAAAGATAAAGAAAAGTAAATGTCTCACCCCCCCCCAAAAAAAAAAACATTTAAGTTTTTTCACAATTACCGTCTCTTTAATCCCTTCCACAATTCCTCAGTATTTCTTGTGCTACTGTTATTTTGTTAATTTGATTTCATTTTGTGTGTTGTTTTTAAATAATTGTGGAAAATAGATTGAGTTCGATCAATATGAACAGTTTGAAACGGTGACATATAAAATTTTGACTAAACTTTGAAAAAATATCCCTTGACTGGCTTTTTCAAAATGCTAAAGTGTTCATGCATTCACTATTTCATATGAATTTCGGGGTTTAAATTTTCAATGAAACAATGATTAAAAGTTTGTCATTCTTACTTTGCTCGCAGAATTGACCTGTAAATCCAGGCACACAGGAGCAATCGAAGTTATTCACCATGTCAAGACACGTGCCATTATTCTGACAAGTAACATTCACGCATTCATCAATCTCTGTAAAATAATGAAAAAAAAAACATTATACGGTATATAGTACTTGTTAGTAGACAACCTAAATGAGTAAAATCAAAAGCTCACGTATAGCTTTGATCGATCAAACAAATTTTCGGAAGTATTCACAAAGAGTACTATTGTAAGGCTAGATATCAGAAAACAACAGTAAACTTAGACGATTTTTTATCATTATCTGAGAGCAGATATAACTATGTACATTTCCCTTAGCAGAAAACAGGGGCATATTTTGTTTTTCAATTGGTCGGAAACAGATGATCTAAGTCATCTTAAAACACAAAGGGTTCATTGGCTGTAAAAGATGGTTTACTCAAAAGTGGCGAATGTCTATTCTACTGTATTTTAAAGGCACGAGATCTCTTTGGCAGCCCAACCCCACCTACTCCTCTCCCGCAAAACCATAACAACTATCACTTTTGCTCTTATGTGTTTGTTGATTATATCCATTTTGTAGTGAATTTCAAATTTATTGTTCGTGTCGTATTCAAATTTGAATTTATATTATTTCTTTGTAACATTCTGTATTCTGTATTCTGTATTCTGTATGTTTAAATGCTTTTATTCAGCATGTGAACCCCAACAAATCGTTCGTGTTCTTAAATTATGAAGGAAATGAAATGGAATTGAATGAATTGCATTGAATTTATAATATGACGTAATACGTATGCTATTATAGCTCTGCAGTACTGTGTGGAAAGGTATATGATTATGAGAAAACTGTCTGGAAAGTAAATTTATTAAGTTAAACAAATATGCAACAAATGTGAGATTTGGGAATTTCTATAGACATACATTAATTTATCATTTTTTATACAATGTGAATATAGCAAATTTCCACTTTTACTAAATTTCAAAAGAATTTCAAATGATTGATAATTAAGAAAATGGATAACTTTGGTGTGCATATTACGCTACATAACATGAAATGTTTCACTTATTTTTAGAAGAAAAGTAGGTGCGAATCTTTATCAAATAAATAAACGTATATTGTCTAAACACAACTTTGATATCAATTTTTAAACACTCATTTTTAGTGCTAAATACGCTTGTTACAGAGTAGTGTACCAGTGGCGTAGCTAGGATTTTTTTCAGCAGAGGGGCACTGGATGGGGGGGGGGGGCTTGAAATTTTGTATGGGGGCACCAAATCCCAGGTCAATTTTTTTTTTCCGGTCACGTCAGCCGCCGAAAACTCGCTCAGCGAGCGGGGGGGGGGGTGGGTTGTAGCTGTAGCGTAGCCAGCTTTTTACCATTGGGGGGAGGGGGCAAGGCACCCGAATGTACCGACAAACTCCCGACGTACTGACATTTTCGTGTTGTTTAATGACTTGCGATGACATACACAGGGGCGGGTCTAGGTTTTTGGTGAGGTTTTTTTTTTAGAGTGAATGGTGATGGGATAAAATTAAAAAAATGCATATGTTTGCGCGCAAAGCGCGCCGAAAATTTTAGAATTGTCTGTCTGTGTGTGGGCGCGAAGCGCGCCGAAAATTTTAGAATTGTCTGTCTGTGTGTGGGCGCGAAGCGCGCCGAAAATTTGAAAACTGTATATGTTTGCGCGCAGCGCGCCAAAAATTCGAGAATTGTGTATGAAAATTTGATAATTGCGTATGTTTCAGAGTATTTTTATTTAAGTTTAATGGTTTTGTAGTGTTTTGCACTGTTTTTTAAACAAATTTTGCAATAGGTTCATTTTGGTTTTCCTGACATCTGCTAACATAATAAGACCATACAAATTTTTCACTTGGCAGCTCAAGGGGGGGGGGGGTTAAACCCCCTATCGCCCACCCCTGTAGATGCGCTACTGATACAAATATAAGATGCTTCTTTGACTAATAATGGTAATGTATGCGCGAGTGAGCGAAGCGAACGAGCGCTTCAGACATCAATAGATTTGCAAGTCAAAGAAAGTCGAATTTCTACAACCGTAACGAAGCCTTCTGATGTTCTGATATTATTGATATTAGCACTCAGCAGTACTGTAATTTAATAGAAACACACAAGTTTAATCATGCAACAAGTTTTGTTATTCAACATTGCTTGGGAAGAATATTTTTCGAAGTCTATGAAAATAGGAACGTGTGTGCAAATTAAAGGCAATTTGTGGCTTTTGACTTGGCTGGCGAACGAGGAACGGGCCGAAGGGCAAAATATTCCCATCCACTTTACATGGTGGAGCTAGTGTGCCCCGGTATCAAATAGCGTTCCATTCGTCTTTCCCAAGATGTTTTCCTAAATGTACACGTTGCTGAAACGTTAAATCTTTCAACAGTTTATAGGCCTGTTAACACAAATGTCATCAATCATAGTACTTATGACAAGGCGGTTTGCCTGGTTACTGAAAAACACCTGACATGAAGAAAATCACTTATGCGAGCGAGCGGAGCAAGCGAGCTTGAAAAAAAACCCCGATTTTTATATTTAAAAAAAAGCAATTTCTTTCAATATTGTTGTTTTTTGAGATATTCGTCGTAAAACTATTTTTTGTCGGTCCGCATGTAGCGGGAGTTCCTTCGTGTACAGACGAAAATTCGAAACAGCATTATTGGGGGGGGGGGCGGGGGGGGGCAATTGGTGTGTGGTTTACGCCCATGTAGTGTACGTGAATACCCACCATCCGAACAGTTATTCCGTGTAAATCTCTGAATGCAGTTAACACGTGTAATCGTGTTCATCTACACACGTTCCGTTCAACGCAAGATCGGACGCATTCATGGTAATTCTTGACGAATGACACGTAAAAAGCTATGCAACGTTTTTAAAAGATTTCAATCGGGGGGGGGACGGAGGGGGACGTGCCCCCCCCCCCGCCAGAAAAAAAAGTAAGGGTAAAAAAAGAAAGACAAAATAAAAAAGAAACCGGTGTAACGCGTGTTACAAATTGGTCTAAATCACCTTTGGAACTAGTTTTATCGGAGTAGTTGCAGCATAGGTTTGTGCAACAACGTTAATATTCAGGTAATATCACGTACATTATTAATCGTAGCAGAGATGCCGCGTCCAGTTCAGCATGTTTTTTTCCCATTTTATAAACATCTATAATGTGGTAAAGTCAGTAAAGTCACTCTTTCCGAGAGTGATGTAGTGAGCTGATCTTCAGAGATTTCACTGCTTTTAGAGAAACAGTAATCTTGCAGCCGTTTTGTAATTCTGAATGTGTTTTAACTCTTTGTTGAGTGTATTTCTAGCGTTAATAGGATTATTTGCTTTGTGTATTAATCGTTGAAATGTTTCAGAACACAGATATATCTTTCGTGGCTTATTTTTTTAAAAGCAATTATCATTACGAGAACGCTTCATTAAAAAGCCTTCCGAGTTCTGTAAATCTGCTTAACATGAAACTCGGAAACAAACTGTAGATTCGGCACTGTTTGATGTGGTAATCGCACCATGGGGATCCTTTAAACTACAATTCAGAGTGAGATAACAATATGTAAACATGGCCTTCTATCACAAAGCAGT
>JZLH01S0022811.1:8333-22208 GCA_001188425.1 Eucidaris tribuloides | reverse complement strand
ATTCCTCTGATATGAAATATGGCTATCACCGTGAGTGCTATCAGAAGCTCACAGCCAATCCCGTCTTAAAGGTGAAGTGACCACTGATATTACAGAGCAATCCCCTAGTACTCTTCCACGAGGAAGAAGGTCTACCCAAGAAAGAGTCATCTTTAAGCCAGATTGCATCTTCTGTCGGAAAGAAGGAAGAAAGAAAGTAAAGATCGGAGGACAGTGGACCACAGAATCTCTCAGTAAATTTGAATTTGGAGGTGGAATATCTGTTTTAAATGCTGCAGAACAGAAAAATGACACGGAACTCGATCCTCACAAGAATTAGAGGATATGATTTGTTCTCTTGTGAGGCACATTACCACATCTCTTGCCGTAAGCAATATGTGAATACATCAGTGCACTGGAAAAGCAGTTCTCTTGAAGCAAAGACGAAGCAGAGTGAGATGGAGATGGCTCACCAGGCAGCCTTCAATGGAGTGCGCGTGAGCGTTGATAAGGCTCTCATTGCAAAACAGGGTGTTTGCAAAATGACCGATCTACTGCAGCTCTACGTATCTTATCTCCAGGAATCACCATTCTCCAATCCAAACTTCAGGTCAGAGAAACTTGAAGTCAAGCTGATGAATGCCTACCCCAAGTCGCTGCCTTTTGTTCAGTTGGCAAAGAAAGGGAAGTTCCGGTCTCAACTGGTGTACAGCTCAGCTATTTCTACAGCAAATGCGGTAACCATGGCATATGAACTCAGTTCTGCAGATAGAGCAAGAGATGTTGCTCTTCAGCTTCGCAAGGAAATCAAGAATGCTTTCCAAAGCTCAAATACCCTTCCATGACCCATAACTGCCAGAAACATGAATACTTCCGACAGTATGCTCCCTGATGAAGTTGAGAGATTTCTGCGTGTGCTGCTGGTTGGTAATGAGAACGTCAGTATGTCTGATATAGAGCCAATCGTCTTGTAGAATCCATCGGGCAAGACTTGTGCAGGGCAGTTACTAATGGACAGTGGAAACGGTAATATCAAAATATTTGACTGGCGATGTGTTTGGGTTTCAGATGTCGAGGATCCCGTTTTAGTTGGTTGTCCTCCGGACATGGCAGTGAACACCGACTTTCGTCAGCCTTCTGCAGTCGTCAGTTGGACGGCCCCCACGACAACGGACAACTCGAACGAAACTCTCACACCATCGCAAACGACAGGCAATTCCTCCAGCAGCGCCTTTCCCATCGGGATACAAGTTATTACTTACGTTGTTGCCGATTCGACGGGAAACATGGCCGACTGTACATTTTTTCTGTCAATGTGACAGGTGATTTTATTATTTCTTCAGGCCACGAAGATTATAGGTTTTCTGTTTGTTTTCACACGACGTTGATTTGTGTGAAAATGAACGAAGATATATATTACAATCCTAAGGATATAAAGAAACGTAAATGGAAATATACTTTTAATGTACTACAAAATTTTCCTGAAGGCAGGATATTTTTTTTGCACTTCTCTAGCAGCACAACACTCAAGCACCACTCATGTCCGTAGGTCGTGAAATCTGAAGATACAAAATGATGATTTTCCCATTCATTTTTATTATATTTTCTTCATTCGAGATTGCTGTTCCTAAATTCAATTTTGTCGGTTGGCCTACTTGTGGTTAAAGACTTTGAATTTGACAGAAAAAATCTTGAAAGCAATCGTTTAAAGAAGAAGTTGATCCACCCATTATAGAGGGGATCAATCATCAGTTAATTGGGGCGTATTCGTTTTAAATCTGGCTGGCGAAATTGTACATGAAAAATGATGAAAATGACTGACAAAAATTATACCAGTTTGAAATATAAATGACTAATTTGATTTTGTTTTGCATTCCTGAAGTCTTGGGACAAAATCGAAAGTAACAATGACGAACTCGAATGGTAAAGGTTGGAAATTGAACGGCAAAAACATATATTGCAATCTTTAGGAAACAAAGGAATATTAATTGAATTATACTGTCGCCACAACTTGACTATGTTTTAACGCACTGTAATGTTTCCTTAAATATCAGTTCTCAAGATCACACTTGTCAAATTTTCAGGACTGAGTACATGGTGGATATCAAGTATGGGTTTGCTTATAATTAGGCTGATAGACTAATTGATATCTAATTTTATTCACCTTTACACAACTCAAGTGGTCTCCATATGAACGAAGGAGAATAATTATAAAGTAGCTAAGGATACGAGATGCAAATAACGAACATCACCCAGTAGTAGTAGCATTTATATATGTCATTTATATAGTACAAATATATCACAGCATTTTCAAAAAGTTTCACACAATAAATTGGGGGAGGGATTACTTAGACTTGATACAAGGTAGGAGATTGCTTCATTCCTTGGCTGTTTTGAGAATGAATGGATATGCTGGAGCAAAAATTTAATCTCAATTATGGACAATACAATGAAAATATTTCGTCATCACCATCATTATCACTATCACCTCCATCACCATCATCATCGTCTTCGTCACTGTCGTCGTTATGATCATGATCATGATCATGATCATGATCATCATCATCATCATCATCATCATCATTAGGGACAGTGATTTTCCGTTTACCGGGAAATCGAAACGGAAAATCCGGTTTGGTTCTTTACTTTTCATGTAAAAATTTATGGAATTGACCTTTGCAAAATAGAATTCATATTTTTTGCTGTGTACATTTCATATGACAAAATGGAATTTTCATTTTTAGATCAAGTCAAAACAGAATTACAAGTTTTCAGAAAGGGAATAGACCATTTTATGAAACAGAAAATCACTGTCTCTACATCATCGTCGTCGTCGTCATCATCATCATCATCATTATCACGACCATCACCACCACCACCATCATCATCACCATCTTCATTAACGTCACCACCAATACCAACCCGATGATTACTTTTATTTCAGATAATGAGCCACCTGTAATAGTAAATGGTCCGGCTGACATACGATTGAACACCACGTCTGGTCTGGCTACAGCTGAAGCCAATTGGATGGAGCCAACTGCTACAGATAATTCAGGGGAAACCCCTACTCCGACTCAAACCAATGGCATGTCTTCTAATAAAATAATAATAATTAACATTTATATAGCGCTTAGAATACACTTTGTTTCTAAGCGCTTTACAAATCATACATAATTAAAACAACAAAATTAACATTAGAAATAAATAAATTGAGACACATTACATAAATACTAATTACTGTAGAGCTAAATGAAACAATTGGGTGAAGTCCAAATAAAAGTCACTATTCAGTATCGGAATCCAAATTATTGTTGAAACAGATAAGCATTGAGTGTTCGTTTTAAAATGTGCAGGGTTAGTGCATTTTGGATGTGGGTGGGAAGTTTGTTCCAAAGGAGGGGAGCACAGACAGAAAAGGCACGATCGCCGTAACGGGTGTGGGTGTGAGGACCAGGTGCAAGTGTAGACTTTGATGATGACCGAAGATTCATACGGGTGACAGATCTACGTGCAATCAGTTCAGATATGTACGAGGGTGCTTGGTGGTTGATGACTTTGTAAGTGAGTAAAAGGATCTTGAACTGGATGTGCTGAGGAATTTGGAGCCAGTGAAGTGAACGAATGACGGGTGTGATGTGATCGTGCTTTCTGGTGCGAGTGATGAGGCGAGCAGCGGTGTTCTGAATGTGCTGGAGTGGGGCGAGATGAGAGGCAGGTATATTAATCAGTAAACTGTTGCAGTAATCCAGGTGTGAGGTGACAAGGGCATTGACGAGACGCTCGGTAGAACTTTGATTGAGGTATTTGCGGATTTTGCCAATTGTGTAGATCCCAAAAGTTGCAGCACGGCATACTTTGCGAATGTGTTCTTTAAGGTTGAAATTGTTATCGAGTATGACACCAAGATCTCGGGTAGAAGCAGACGGATTTACTTTTGACCCATCGACGGTGAGTGTGGGGGACTCAGTGCGTTTGCGGTACTGGGAGGTAATGTGGAGGAGTTCGGTCTTATCACCATTAAGCTGTAGATTGTTTCTGCTGGCCCAAAGCTTGACGTCCTTAACACAGTCTTCCATAGTTGACACGCCACCTGCCACACTATCACGTTGGATGATTATATATAGTTGAGTGTCATCTGCATAGAGCATGTGGCGCACACCTTTATGAGCAGAGATGATGTGGCTTAAAGGACCAGTATATAAGATGAAATCTAACGGCCCCATTACTGGTCCCTGGGGCACTGCCCAGGTAAGGGGGTATCCATCAGATTGACATTGTTGATGACAACTTTTTGCTTCCGGTGCTCGAGATAGAACTTAACCATTGCAGAGGGATACCATCTATGCCATAGATTTGACGGAAATGTTGGATCATTGTCCTATGGTCGATCGTATCAAAGGCTGCAGAGTAATCAAGCAGCACTAAAATGGACTCATGTCCATTATCCAAAGCAAGCAAGATGCCATTAGAAACCTTCAAGAGGGCAGTCTCTGTTGAATGATAATCACACGGTATGCTGACTGCATGGAGGGGAAGAGGTTGTTATTTTGGAGATAGCTTCGAAGCTAGGTCGCAACCATTCTCTCCAAGATCTTAGCCAGAAACATCTGGTTAGCAATTGGTCTGTAGTTAGCCAGGTTATCTGCATCTAGATGTGTTTTCTTTAAGACGGGAGTGATTAGTGAAGTCTTGAATGGTGACGGTACAACCCCGGATGAAAGTGAAGAGTTCAAAAGCTTAGTGATAAATGGCACCAGCTCTTCAAGACACTTTTTGATGAGCCACGTAGGAGCTGGGTCAAGTCGACAGTATTTTGACGGGCTCTCCTTTATTACTTGAAGTACATCATTCTCAGATACAGGAGCAAACTCAGAGAATGTGGTGCGGGTCATATTTTGTAGTGGAACTGCACAATCCTTTTCTCCACTGTCCAAACTGGTCACAATGTTCTGTACCTTGGAATGAAAGAACGACGCAAAGCCATTGGCCAGCTTCTCATCAGATTCACAACGCGGAAGACTTCGCTTGGAAGAGGGAGAGGTTAATTTGTTCATCAAATGAAAGAGATCTTTATTATCAAGTTGTTCCATTTTCTTTTGCAGATGACAGGATTTGGATTGGGATAAGATGTCATTGTAAGCCTGACATTTTTCCTTATATATCTGCTTGTGAATCGAGTTGTCAGTTTTAGCTAATCGGCGCTCAGCACGACGTTTCTCACGTTTCGCCTCTTTCACCTTTTCGTCTTACCATGGCGCATTAGGTCGGAGGGACACTAGAACAGTTTTCTCAGGGGCATGCTTGTCCACTGTATTATGCAAAACTTCATTACATTGCTCCGCAAGTTTTGAGGGACTAGAAGCATCCGGAAGTCTAGCAGGAGAACAACTTAGGTCAGCCCAGAATTGATCTAAATCAATGTCCTTCAGTTTGCGACGCTTGATTAATTTCTTAGAAGACGGAGGGCGAGCAAAGTCCAAGGTGCAGATTACAGCGCTGTGATCAGATGGCAGTCCAGAAATGCAGGCTGTGCTAAGAAGTGGATGTCCATCTTTCCGTGTGATTACAAGATCAAGAGTATGTCCAGCTTGGTGAGTTGACACACAAACATGTTGAATGAAAGCCAGCTGAGTACAATAAGTCTAAAAATGTTGTAGAATCTTTGCTGTTTTTATTGTCGACGTGGATATTGAATCCACCCATCTGGTAGTAATTTCTGTTAGTAATTTCACCATCGGGACCCACGTGATCACGTACACTGCTACCGATTCGGCGGGAAACACAGCCACACACACGTTTAACGTAACTGTCACAGGTAACGGTTTTGACTATCTGAAATACATTACTGCTACAAATTTAAAGATGCAAATAGGGAGAAAATGTACTCTGGCTTCCAGACGTTTCGATTAACACGTCCCATATTGATAAGGAAACCAATATGTTTAATCAATTGCTTTGACTAAGACTAGTACAGAGTGAGTGTATGCAGGAAGACAAGGTCGCATGGTCTCGAACCTAGACTAGAGAAAAGCAAGGTTTCTTTTCTTATATGAATCTCTAAACAACAAAAACTTTTCTGCAGCAGTGTCCAAAGGAGGATGATGTTCATTAGTCCAAAGGTTCATTTTTCCGGAAGTTCATTAATCCAATTGTTCGTTATTTTGTACACACAAATTTTCCCAAACAGAGGGACTCATAATCATGCAAAGAAATGGGGTTCGGAATCCACATATTTAATCCTCACTCCTCAGGGTTGTTATTCCCAAGATATATTTGTCCGAAAGTTCTTTAATTTGAAAATGCATAATGTTTGTCATTTTGAAAAACAAACAAACAAGCAAACAAACCCAGTAATGACTTTGATAATTTAAATGTGAACACCACAAAAATTACATTTTGGTATGTTTGTTTACGAGGAAAATCCTTTGTTCTGTAATATTTATTTAAAAATTGCTACTTAACTCTTTTAAGAATCTTAACTTTGTTGCAATTATTTTTAATTGGAGGGTTTCTTAGCAATCAATTGCACCTTGAATTTGTTTTAGGTGGACTGATTGATCTGACAACTAATTAATTGGTCCAAGTTGAAATTGCTCAGGGTACAAAAATTATGTAAAATATGGCACAAAACTTATTTAAAGGAAACTTCATCGTTTCATTACAAATAAATGACGAATCAATAGCATTTCATTGAATTGCATATAAAGATAAAACCGTTAATAACTATATCATTTAACTATGATTAAAAAAACATGTAATAATTAAATGGAAACATTGGACTTATAACCTTATGTAGCCAATGATATATTCTGCTAAGAAATAACAATTGCCTGAAACGGGTGAATTGAATTTAAAAACTTATGAATTCCTAAAAATGTGTTACCAGTCAAAGAATTATCAATTTTGAACACATATAAAAGTATTGACAACAAAGAATGAACGTACTGACAAATATAGATTTGCAATTGAATGTAAATATACATACACATGTATTATGTACCTTATGTAGCCAATTTTAAATATATATAAAAAAATAACGAATTGTGCAAAAGGTATAGAGTAAGGCCTCCATTTTTTCGATTTACAAAATCAAAATTCCGTTTTTCATTTTTTTCTTTTTCAGCGATTTTCCGCGTTACTTAAAATCACGTATAATTATAAACACCATATAGGCCTATTACCTAATACATGCATATTACAACCCAGCCTCAGTGAAATTCAGCAGCCGTAGTCATGGTAGTGAGAAAGACGGCCCGCGGAGGGGCATGCAGAAGGGATTGGTATAGAGTCATTAACTCTTAACGTGCCAGAGAAATAACAGTTCTCTGGACATCGTGTATATTGTGTAGTGCATGTTTGTAAGTTTGGCATGTTAGAAGTTAAAGTTTTTATTTTATTCATTATTATTTCTCATTTTCCTGGGTACAATTCCCATTTTCCGCGATTTTTCTCCGTTTTCCGTATCGCTGAGGAATGGGGGCTTTGGTTTAGAGTACTGGTTGATGATGGAAAATCTTCCATCAGATTTTCACATTTCATTGGTTTCTATTGGTTTATGGCGGCCATTTTAGGCATCGTCTTGGATTGGGATTTCCATGAATTCACTAACCCCTTCTTTTCTGCTCGCGAACTTCAGGCCTACGATCTTTTCAGAGTATCTAACCTGATTTTGTGTTCATCTTTATGGACTTAAGAACGATGTTAAATTGTCGAACCTTATTTGCCTTCGTAATATCGAACCGTGAGAATAAAAAGCTAGCTAATATAATCGTCTGTACTAATTTTCCCAAATTGATACACAATTTCTTTTTTCCTTTGTGGTGCTCAGATAACGAAGCCCCTATGTTAGTTGGATGTCCGTCCGATATTCACTTGAACACGGTCACTGATCAGGCTACAGCTACAGCTAATTGGAGTCCACCAACTGCAACAGATAATTCAAGGGTAAACCCTACTGTGAACCAAGCAGCTGGCAGGGCTCCTGGCAGTGCATTCCCTATCGGAACTGATACGATTACATATACCGTTTCTGATTCAGCGGGAAACTCAGCTAACTGTTCGTTTATTGTGAACGTCACAGGTAACGTTGCTCAATATATTTTTTTTTCAAAAACATTGTCTGATGTTTTCTATTGAATCCTAATCCCTAGATCCAAAGATAATGGGTACAGCTAACCTTCTGCAATGAAATTGTTAGATGTACTTTTTTGTAGTTTTGTACGTCCTATAGTTCGAACCTCTTTTTGAGAGCCCTTTTCCATAACCATTGCAGACAGACAGCAACTCTGTCCTCATCTATGTAGTAATTCACTTTGGCGACGTATAAGCAAAATGTATAGTAATTACTGTGTTGTACCCGTCTGAGCCGTACCGTACATTATTTATCATTGCTTTACATTAACTATTTGAATAAAGGTGCGTTTCAATACAAAAAATAAATTTCATATCTATAAGTAAATTATTAATTACTCTGTGAAATAATGTACCGGCCAGCTCAACTTTCAAGATTATCACATCCAGACCTCTAAGGAAAAAGTTGAACACCCCTCTACTGTTCAAATCTGAACTAAACTCCTCAAAAAAGTCCCGCAACTCAACTTTGAGTCAAGATATCTCATGGTGTAATAACATAATTCTCATCATTGATATTGTCGAAAAGCCTGTTCAATTCCCTTCACAATGATACCTCATTTGCCATGAATTATTTAATGGATTCATAGAGCGTGCAAGAAATTTTTAATAAATGGCCAAGTGAAAAGTGAAAAGCTGCAAAATGCATTGTTATCGTCAGTAGTTCGGTGATCTTTGTTTGAAGAGTGGATTGTGCTTAATCAAGGAGATACTGAGGCTTGCGTATAGGCCTATATACGACCTCTCCTCCAAATTTCAAAAGGTCTACATTTTGTCCAAAGACATTTTTTCGAGGGCATTTTCACAATGACATAACAATTAAAAAGCGGGTGATTTTCAAGTTCGGTGTTGAAATCTGGTGTTGGTGTTGTAACACTGGCTATAACACCGAATTTGAAATCACCCATTGATCAAGTACATTTTAATCATGCCTTGCTCTTATTTCCTTGTGAAAAGGTCCCCAAAATCATGATGACACTCAGAAAAACCCTCGATAATTCATTGTGAACAGGTTCCAAACATTATGATCTCGACCCACCCAAAAAAAAAATCCTGATACACCCGTGCAGACTTACTAAAGTTTTCATACTAGTCATAAGGCCTATCATTGTGTGTGGTGTATACTAAAAAGAGAGATTACTAGGCCTACATAAAGAACAGTTTTTACTATATTACGAGATCGTAAATTAAACGTTTGGGACAACGAATATTATTTTGCTATGATGGATTAAAACTATGTATCGAAGAATGGGGGCCAAATCCATTTTTGAAATGTGGGGGGGGGTGGCACCGCATTGGACATCACACTCTGTAATACTGGGCCTAATGTTAATGTGTGCCAATTTCAAAAATCGTGGGGGGGGGGGGCATGTCCCCTGTCTCGCTGGAATTGCGCCGCATAGTATAATAATATCACCGTTCCCCATACATATACCGCATAAACCCTTAACTGGAGGCGTACACTAAGGACGTCGTAGCCACCTTTTGACAAAAAATAGCGGCAAGGGGCAGGCCAACCAACAGACTGTCGCCAAATCCGCGTACAAGCACCTATCATGTGTGTATCGTAGTTAATGTTTTACGATAATAGTGAATAATTAACTACCAGGGGCGGCATACTTTTGGTAAAGGTTTTTTTTGACCGTGATGATGGGAACACAAAATAAAAAAAGAAATGCATGATATTGCGCGCGACAGCGCCGCCTCAATTTTTTCAGAATATGTAAGTTTGCGGGTCGCGACACGCGCCGACAACGAAAATCTTTAGTAATTGTGTATGTTTGCGTGCACCACACGCCAGACAGTGAACACATTTAAAAAATGTGTCACTAAAAACAACACCAGAAGCACGAACACGAATTTAAAATGTATATGTCTTGCGCAGCCCACACACGCGGCCACAACACACAACACACTACATCTCGAGAGCACATCAATGTGTATAGAAAATTTGTTTGGGCCCTCGTGTTTTTTACCACAATCACTATACCTATCACAACGCCCTTCTTGCGTTTTCGCTCTGACTACCCACAAACATAACAACTAACTACGCAAGCACCCCCACACACAACTACTCTATATCTTCCCGCACTTGGCACCCACAGGGCGGGGTTAAACCCCCTACCCACCCTTGTAGACCGCTACTCGATACAAACTATAAGAGTAATCCAGCAACACAAAACGTCAGAAAAGTTTTCTCTGCGTTCTAGAAAGGGGTTTTCCGGCGATGCGTTTTCGTCCAATAACGTTTTCAAACGTTTTTAAAAACGTTTCCTTAGGACGAATATGCTTCTACTAATAATGGTAATGGATGAGCGAGTGCGCCGAAGCGAACGAGCGCTTCAGACATCAATAGATTTCGAGCAAAGAAGTTGAAAGTTATAATTTCTATATATCGTAACAAACGACCTTCTGATGTTCTGATATTAATTTATTATCAGCACTCCGCAGTACTGTACTTTAATAGGAACACAACAAGTATAATCTGTACAATTTTGTTATTCGTCTCAACAGCTGGACGAAGATTTTTCGTAAGTCTATGAGAAAGGAAGTTGGGCAAATTAAGGCAATTTGTGGCTTTGATTTGCTGGTGAACGAGACGGCCGGGCAAAATATTCCACCACTCTCACATGGTGGAGCTAGTGTGCCCCGTATCAAATAGCGTTCTATTCTTCGTTTTTTCCCCCAAAGATTTTTCCTAAATGTACATGTTGCTGAAATATGCATCCTTTCACAGTTGAATGTTAGGCTGTAACATTTTGTCGTACACATGATGTGTCCGGGTCGATTGATGAACGTTGTCTGTGTAGTACACTGATCAAGTTGACTGTACTATCACCGCTAATCGTTCCAAATGTTCATCAAATCCATAACAGCTATTCAGACAGGCGGTTTCCTGGTTACCGAAAAACACCTGAACATGAAGAAAATCACTATGCAGCGGCGGAGCGAGCGAGCTTGACAAAAAATGATTTTTAATTTGAAAACATGTAATTTCTTCAGATATTGTCGTTTATAAGATATTTCGTCGGTACAGAAATTGTCGGCTCCGCCATTACCGACGGAGTCCTTCGTGTACCGACAAAAATTCCGAAAAAGACTTTATTGGGGGGGGTGCAACTGCCGCCCTGCCCGCCGCCTTTGGCTCGCTATGTTCTACGCGCTAAAAGAAAATACGCATAAAAGAAGGGGGAAAGACAATGCGCATCTACCATCAGAGCTTCTAATTACTTGTTGAAATGATAATAATATAGCACCAATTCTAATAATTCAGATGGTATGGAGCAGGTCTCAGCACGCGCACGATTAGAGACTATCCTTTCGGGGGGTATACTCAATTGCATTATTTTTGTGCTGCAGTCTCACTTATCTCTTATTAGTGCTAGTTTATATATCGCTGCAGTTTGAATAATGGGCGATTTTTTTTTACGATTTTTTTTTTTTTAGACATAACAACTAATTTCAATTTTTTGTAAAATCCTTCAATCAGTATTCCATTTAGTTTTTTAAAAGGCTCATCTACTAAAAGTCAGAAAAACATCCGGGCTGAACCGCTCGATGATATACGGATTTTATACATTGTGTGTTCCCACTTACTTAACTGTTGCAATCAGCTTTTGCAGCAACCTTAAAAAAAAACTCATTCTTTTTTTTTGAAATATACCGTTGGACTATAGATTCCTAAAAATGTAACCACGATTTATTGCCGAACCGTAGCCCGTAGGAAAAAGCAGATTTCACATCAAGAAACCTCGGAAGTATTCCACGGCCATTCTGCCCCAGCGACCGAAACTTATCCCGCTTTTCCAGCCGAAAAGCAAACATCTTAATGGGGCCCCTCCGTGCCCCACCCCACTGCCTGTGAGCACGCCCCTCAGACTAGCTGAGTAAAAGTACCGAAAAACACATAGTCTGGGAGCTAGCTACTTCTTGCAATTTACCCCATCGCACCAATAAGATTTGACATCAATACTTGACTATCTTATGTGATGAAAAAATATGTCACTGGACCCTTGGTCCGGTGTCCCTAGACCCGATTAAGGGGGTTCATTTACTAGTCCCACCCATAGATTAGTGGGTATGTTTGGCGTTTCGTGACCTGTATACTGGCAATGCTGCGACCGCGGTGCGCATTTGTCTGTATGCGCGTAATCAATGATGTAATACATAATGCAAATGATTACGCGCGCGCATACAGACAAAATGCGCACCGCGCCGCACGCATCAGTATACAGGTTCAGCGAAAACGCCAAACATCCCCACGAATCTATGTGTGGGACTAGGTAAATGAACCCCTTAAATTCGGTCAGGACCAAATCCGACCAATGGGTCAGCTGACTATTCTTTTTTCAATACGTAGATAGTCTAAGTAATTTTGAGGGTCAAATCTTTTGGTGGCGAATGGGGTTAATCTGAAAGTAGTAGCTCGCCCTAACGAGCCTATACACATAAATCAAAACACCCCGCGAATAACTGCCGACTTTCCGATTTCATTTTTGTGTTTTTTGTGAGGCGGTACTCACAATGTAGCCTGTTTTTTTGCAAAACCCTCGAGCAAACACATCCCATTGAGCATCTATTCAAAAGTTTTAAACAAAGCTACAACAAATTTGACAATTCAGGTTTTCAAAATGTAGCCTACATGCAAAGAGCCATTTTGTGCAGTAATGCAGGCCGGCATCTGCAGCTCGACTTATAATCAGCATCATCAAACACCAACTGTAACACGTGTCCTTGCAGACGGCACGACGTACAATGGCACTAGCCAGCTGATCCAAGGTTGCCACTCGTAAGGCGGTCGTCACACATGAGAATTGCAATTGCGTACCGAAAACGAATTGAAAAATTCCAAATACCACAGCATTCCCAGCGAATATTCGTATGGGTGAATTCAACCGAAATCGACGTACTGACAGCGATTCAAAACGAAATCAACAAACGTCTCGCATCACGCCATTCCATAACTTATCATTACCTTAAAGACGCGATCTATAATCGACGACTAACGAGCTTTTGCGTACTCTACGCGTACAGTCATGCGAATTCTACTCGATCACATGGTGTCCTGTGTAGCATTTACGAAAATAACCTTCTTGAAACTCACGTCTTGTCCCATCATTTGAGTATCTATTTCGCTGTATGGCCGAAATCCCCGAGAGGCCAAGATTTGTATTTTGTATAGTATAAAAAGGGAGCAACCAAAATTACTCATAGGTATAATTCCAGGGCAAATTGAATGAAAGGCAACCTTTCCCCAATTAATATTGCGTGAGAAAATAGTAAACACCGAAATCTGCCGATGTTAAGGTAATGATAAGCTCATATTGAACGTGGGTTGTAATATGTGATTTTATTGTTCAAAATAATGAAACTTTCCAAATTCATCGGTAACTAAATAGGGATTTTTTCTTCGAAGATCTCTTTCTTTATGATGCAATTATCGAAAATCCTTGAAATTTGTCATGTAGAATTTCACCTAATATTGATTCTTGAAACAGTATTGTATAACTGTTATGAGGAATGGGCAAATTATTTTTATCTGGGGTGTTGCATGAAACTTTTGTCCGGAAAAAAGTCTGATAAAGATCTGGTATTTTGAACAGAAGAGTTTTCCCCCCTACGGTATGAATGATATATACCGAATTTGATTACAACAAATTTTCCATTGATTACCCAAGAAGACATTCCTAGTATAAACATTTTAAGGCAACAAACCAGGGGTTAAGTTGCAATTTTCTTGCGCAACACACGAACACGCACACA
>JZLH01S0022809.1:79342-99462 GCA_001188425.1 Eucidaris tribuloides | reverse complement strand
CCCATTTATAAATAAATTAATGCACAATGGCAGGTGAAACCCCCCAAAACAAAGTTTGTGTTGAGTGGCCTTAACGAACAGAAAACAGCAACAATTACAACATGCATGACATGCATACAGTAATGCGAAAAATACAAAAAACAGTACCCGTGGTGATATATAAATCAATGTCAGTTGAAGATAATAAGATAATAGGTGAATAATGATAATAAACAGCAGCTAGTTTGTATATTACCAAATTATATTAATATTTTACAAAATGATCAAACACAGAAAGAGGAGCTTGAAAAAGACATGCCACTTCTGTCAACTTGTTCTTACACATGCACAACGTGTTTTTCGGGGGGTTCACTGTTACCAGATTGGACTTCTCTGTAATCAAGTTTCTACTGTTCATTATAACTTTTGACAGAAATACTTGCTTTTAGAAGAAAAGGAAGAGCAAAAGGAAACCAAAGCTGAAGTAGACATCCCAGAAGATGATGCGATAGTAGTTGACCGTCTTACGTGCTCATGGACAAATGTAAGTTCTGTGTTCATCATTGGTTAAAAGAGTAACGGTGATTCTGAATTATGTCCCTCATTACTCATTTATCGTCGATCATGCGAGGTCGAAAACAGTTTTGGCAGTGGTCCACCATTGCTCTCGGCCTTCCGTTGCTTTTTCCACTTCAACAAGGTCAAGTCCTGTATACCTGGATATCTGGTTTATGTAGGTAATAGCTGGTACGGCTCCCTTTCATTGTGTTGGTGCTCACAGTCAGTGGCGTAGCCAGGATTTGATCTTATGGGGGCGGAATATGCGAGCGGAGCGAACGAGGGGGGAAGGTGTGGGAGGGGGTGTCCCCCTCCCCCCCCCCCAGGTGAGAGCTTTGGGAATTTTGATGCAATTAATCGTGCGATTTGGTGCGTGTTTTTGGCATGTTTGGCATCGACTTAAAACAGTCCTAATGATCATAAGGCAGTATATTCAGGGGCGGATTCAAGATTTTCAGATACGAGGGGCACAAAAAATTGTACTCAATATAGCCTACATAACAAGCGCAATTGTGCAAAGGTCCCTTGCGGGCGGGATCCTGACTGTACTGTGGAAGCTCTACGGTAAAATACTATCCTTTCTGCTTTATCATGACTATTTGACGCCATTTAGTGCAAAATTTACATTTTTTAGTCACATATTTTTTTTCTTTTCAATACAGAACAATACAATCACTGAAGTAGATTGTGCTGATGATGGTCCCGAGACGAAAAATATAAATTCTAATATGCGAGCGAGCGTAGCGAGCGAGCCAAAAAAAAAAATCGCATTTTTACAACCATATAATTGTACATAAAAATTCGCCATGCAAACACAGAAAAAACACACTTGGTTTTCCCCTCCGAGGAAAGGAAAAATTGCAGTTTCACCATTACAAATCTACATATTTTGCTTCTTTAGTGACAAATTGATCTGAATCATTAATCTGAATTAATTAATCTGAACAATTCTTGAAACGTAATACTACAAAATACTATACACTCACTATATTCTTTTTTGAAAATTTTGTGTTGCAATTTTGCGCGCGCAGCGCGCCGAAAATTTTAAGTTTTTGTACCACGCTATACTACAAACATTTGAAGGCAAACAGTGCATCCCCCAAAATAACAACTTAAAGTGATAGGCTAACATTGTGGAGCTTCAATTTAAAAAAATTGTCAAACTTTGATATCTGAGCTACATAGTAGTGTTCAAATGGACAAATAAACACCCTAGAATACAAAAGTTTGGAAAGTTACACTGCCAATGGCAAGTTATACATGAATAAACAATAAAACTCGGGCGAGTTTTATTAACCTAGGTGTTCACACAGTAAGTCTATGGGAGGAAATGGGCAAGTGAATCTGGTCAACTTACGATTTTCACTTTTTTAAAGCACTAAATAATCATTTTGAAATACAATTTTTTCAGGGCTTCATTTTTAGACCTCATCAAAGACACTGGTAGCATGGGGAATCATGCGGCTCAGATTTTTTTAATTGTGGTAAATGTTAGCCAATACCTTTAACAAAAATTCTTATGTAATACAAGAATATGACTTGTTTAAACATTGTCTGCGCAAGGCACTGCAAAAAACATTAAACTTACACAACAATCCTTTTGTACGTCTATCTCTGTTCTAAAAAGTGCTTAGAGACATGCAATTTTGTCTTTGTGTTATGCACTATATACAAAAATGTTTCATTATTATTATTAGTATTATTATTATCATCATTATATTATTATTATTATTAAAATTATCATAATAGTATTCAATTTTGCGTTGCGAACTGCATGAAAAATTGTTAACCTGTAGGATGCAATTTAGCGCGCGGAGCGCGCCGAAAATTTTGACATGTTTCTTACCACGCTTATGAAAATATATATATCTAAATCCGCGCCTGATGTATATTGCTGTAGATATTTCAACAGTAAGAAAAAAAAGGATGAAGGTGGCAGCTTCACATCAGTTTTTTTTTTTTGCCAAAATCTTGTAGGGGGGGCACGCCCCCATGACCCCCCCCCCCCCCTTGGCTACGCCACTGCTCATAGTACAAGTTTTGACTCTGGTTCATAAGCACTTTTGTAGCAGTGCCCGACAAATTTGAGTCGTTTCTTTCTGGGTATTTGAGAGATTCTTGGGATTTCTACATATATTAATATCTATTAATGGAGAAAACGACTTTCAAGGCAAAGGGAAATTTCAAGTAATATGGAATTGTTGAAGCATTTGTATCGCTTTTCTTGGATGGAATGTACAAAATAAAGAAACTTCGAATAGTTTGTTCGTTTGTTCTGTCCAATTCTTTTGCATGGTGTTTGTTAAAGCCCAAATATAATTTTGATTAATTGGCTTTTTCATCAATCTGTCACAAAGTATGATATTGTCTTGACGGACACTTGAAAACAACATCAAACCTACTTAAAATTGTTAATTAAGACGAATCGTGATTGTTTAATTATCAGATATTAGACATCACTGTGTACACTTCTTATAGCAAAAGAGTAGGGGTTTCCAGACTTTTCTTTATTTCATATTCATCAATTTTTCAAACATGGAAGTGTTTCAGAGGGTGTGATTTTCATGGCAGTCATAGATCCTACAGGTCTATCTAAAAAAAGAGACAGAAAATTATATTTATCACCATTTACCAAAACTGTACACTGACTTTCACATGTTCTTGTCAAAATTTTGAACTCATAGTAACATGACTAAATGGGAATCTACCAGTACAGCCACTTCTTCCTGACGGTACTTTTCTGTCCAGGGTTTTGATTTTTGGTGGGAGAGGGTGGCAATGTATTTACAGTTATCTGAGCCATGAAACTCACGACTGATATTCTCTATCTTGTCCCACAGACCAGTGAAACTACAGAACTCAATGAAATCACGTTTAATGTGAAGAAAGAAGAACTAGTGGCTGTGGTGGGACCAGTTGGCTCAGGAAAGGTACATGTCGACCTCTAATTGTGTGGCTGACAGAAGGCCGTTAGCAAGTGTAATAAGCAAAAGGGCCTTCTAAACAATAAATTGCCCCTAACTTGAAAACCATTTGCTTACTTTACGTGAAATCAAAGTACTGTGAATTTTTTAGATTTTTCTTTCAGTCTGTTAAGTGCAAATATCAAATAAACCAATGGTTTACAAATTAGAGACTGGTGCTCTTCTGCTTATAGCATAATGTATGCTAGCGTTTTTTCTGCTAGCAACACGATGTTTTACACTTCTGCTACGATGGCAGAAAGATGCTTGATTCGCCTGACTTAGTCTGCATGTCCCAGTCATGATTATAAACGAAATTCGGCAAAACCGCATTAAAATTTTGCCAATTTAAAAGCACGTTCATGTACAAGGTCTACTGAATATTTTCCAGCAGGTGAGCTACATCCACGACATTGCAATAAAGTCGTTACGATCATGTAAATTCTAAATTTTGACTTGTACGCGAATCAATCGATTACCATCTTCAACCTTCATTTCATTCAGTTGTTATCTTAAGAGGTACCACCATATTTTCTTTCATCTTCCTATTTCTATCAATGTTTTTTTTTATTTTCTTTCCATTTTTATATTTCTATCGATGTCTCCATTCGTTATAGTCGTCGCTGCTCATGGCTATTCTCAACGAACTTCCAGCTCTCAGAGGATCTATTCAAACCAAGGGCCGCATCGCATACGCGTCACAGCAACCCTGGGTTTTCGCTGGTACTGTGAGGGAAAACATTACATTTGGTAGGCCATTCGTCGAGAGAAAATACAGAAGCATCATAAGAGTTTGTGCCCTGACAAAGGTTAGTGAATACATTTTTTTTTCGAAGAGATGTGTTACTTGCTCGGATTTAATTTGTGAGATAAGTATACATGTTATGTATATGCCTTGTGAATTTCTTATACTGGTATGCAAAGTGGGTATTTTCTTGTTTTAGGAAGAATGTTACTGGTTGTATGTCAATATTGATTAAAATTTGAACAGCGTTGTTCAAATCTTAACCAATATTGTTTAAAAGACGGATTCCACCGTCATGGTAGTTTAAACAAAATTAAACAATGTTGGTAGAGTGACAGTTGTTTAAAATATTTTAAACAACCCTTTTACTGTATGGAGCTGGGAATTTTCACATTTTATTTTCAGGATGTGGAACAGCTCCCAGAAGGAGATCAGACGGTGGTCGGTGAGAGAGGTGTGACCCTTAGCGGCGGGCAGAAGGCTAGAATCAACCTCGCAAGGGCGCTGTACGATGACGCTGATGTGTATCTCCTCGACGATCCCCTCAGCGCCGTCGACAGCGAGGTCAGCAGGCATATATTTGAGAGGTATACAAAAAAATATCCAAAAGATGACGGTTGCAATCTATCAGGACAACTCACCCGCAGGACGGCTCCCCTGGTGGACAACTTCCCCGGAGGACAACTCCCTCTTAGGGCAACTTCCCCGGAAGACAACTCCCCCTTAGGACAACTTCCCCGGAGGACAACTCCCCCTTAGGACAACTACCCTTTCGGACAACTCCCCTTTTAGGACAACTCCACTTTGGGCAACTTCTCCGGAGGACAGCTCCCCCTTAGGACAAATTCCCAGGAGGACAACTCCCCAGAGGACTATTCCTACGAGGACAACTTCATTTTTTTAATTGGAAACATTGTTAAACTCCTCCAGTGAAGTTGTCCTCCGGAGGAGTTGTCCTTTTGGAAGTTGTCAGATGGGAGTCGTCCCCGGGGGAGTTGCCCTCTGGGTGAGTAATTCTAGAACCAGTTGCTTTGTTACTCTCTTGGTCCATGAGCGTAAACTCGATTGCGAGTGTGGCAGCTATAAATGTGATTATATAATTATACACACATATATATGTATATTTTGTTCGTACCCACACCCCTTTGCAGGTGCTGTAGTTACATGTATGTCAGTACCCTGCAACAATTAATATGTCCTAATTAACCGTTTGAACAGGGGCGCCGCCACCCCCCCCCCTTAAAATTTTCTCAAATCAGAAAATCATAGGACTTTTCATGAAATTTCTGCCTTTTTGACACTTTCTCCCCTCCCCTAATACTTTACGCCCTCCCTAAGACTTTACACTGGCGCCGCTCCTGCCTTTGAAGACAGTTTGATTTTGCTATAACACATATCTTCCTAAATTTAAAAGAGTGAACGTAATATTTGAATACAAGCGAAAGTTTTTTTCACACTAAAATACCTTTTTTCTTCCAAAAGACAATGCAGAAATACTCGAGTTCTGTTTCTGATTTATTATTGAAGACAGAAATTCATCCCGTACATTATTTATCACCGGGTATTCATTTGTATTGCCATGAAGTTGTCGATTAATATGTGTTTATTTAAGATGTATCATGGAGTATCTTGCGGACAAGCCACGTATCCTCGTTACCCACCAACTTCAATTTCTTCACGAAGCCAGCAAGATTCTTGTTCTCAAAGAGGTAATTAAATATCATATTTTGAATTTTATTCTTAATGTGTCAAATATTTTTGGAGGTTGCCGCATGTATCAACTTTTTAAGTATAGTGCTTTACTTCATACAGCTATAACTCTTTGAACATGCATATTGAAACAAAGGGTTGTAGGAAAAGTTGTGTAGAAAAGTATAGTCATTTTAACAATATGGTATTCACAAAAAGATTGTAGAATTTTTAAAGTAAAGGTAATTATGATAATCATTTTAAAGTCCTTTATTTTGGATTTATCAGTGTCTAAGAAATAGTATATGTAAATACAAACTCAAAATGGGACAAAGTTTTACGATTCTGAGAAAATATTAAACGAGTGATTTTGTGAAGGTTGTCCCACTGCTACGTAAAAGTCCAATAACAATTCTTTTTCAATTTAATTTATTTCAATTCGGTTTATTACAAAATGTACTGATCAAAGCAGTCCAAATACTGATATGTAACAGTTACAAAGCACTAAGTTATATTTACAAATATAAACTTAAAAATAACAATACCTTGTGGTATTGCTCATATAATTAATCAAAATAAGTGTAGATATACAAAATACACAATTCAGGTAATGATAGCGAGTTGCAACTTGAATAATACAATTGAGATTGATGTTAGGGAGAATTACAGTTGCAAAAAGTGTGCAATTAAAAATTGGAGATAATTTGTAGTTAGAAGTCAATACCAGTTTCAATGTAAATAATAAAAAGATTGTCATCATACTTCTATATTTTATATATTACTTTCACTTATTTAAAGGGTATACTTGTGGAACAAAATTGCGCCTGGGACACATGTTGTAGAAAAGTCATATATTTTCAGAAAATAAATAGATACAATAACCTAACGTAATTGGTTGAAATATGCATTCCAAATGAGGTTAAGCGTTTGTCCTGTCTTTAATCCAGTTTTCAGCTAATTTCTTTCCATATCTTTAACTAATTAATAGATAGTTGCCATTTTATTGAAATGATGTTGAATATAGGGTAACATGGAGGCCGTGGGTTCTCTCAGTGAACTCCACGCACAGGGTATCGAGTTTTCCAAACTGATGGAAGAGAAGGACGACGACGACGATACGTCGGACGTCGATGACGATGAAGACACACCCCTGGCCCGTCTTGCTTCGGGATCATTCCTGAAGGCGTCTTCGACGAGGAGGAGCTCGCGCAGAGAGAAGGTGGTTATAAACCATTAACCATGAACCTTATTTTCAGCCCGGATGAACTTTAAACCGTTTCATCTTTCGACCAAAGGGTTGATATAATTGTTACTAACTGTGAAAAAGCATCAAGGTCTCATGATGAAAAGATTCAGTTCAATTTAAATGCAGGTTTATATTTATTTTCCATCTTGGAAACCTTGAAGTCAACTTAAAGAGAATACACAGACTCCGTTGCATGAATGAGAAAAATATATCATAAAAAATTTACATTTAAATAATATATTAGACTGAGAGTAAATATGACATTTGCAGTTATAATGTGGGACTAATTCACTTCATATGCAATAAAAAGTGAGGAATTGCAGTTTGATACCGACGGAGTAGCTCGCGTTGCTGCAGTGTGTATGGCAACAATTACTTAGTTCACATATAGATTTTGGTGTTAGTACTTTGTACAGTGGATTTGTGTAACAGATAATGTCCAAGAACGAAAGTGTTCTGTTGTGTTTCAACTACTCTCTCCTGTACACAGTGACATTTTATTGAAATACCATCTGTTCCAGAAGTTTTGAAAGAGTTGATATTAAATGTTGTTGTTCTGCAAAGTAATCAACGCAGTACTGTGTATTCTTTATCCATATCTGAACTAGACCAAATATCCATCGGTTCAATGTTAACCAAATCTCTTGAGTAATTCTGAATTTGTAAGAGAAATGTTCAATATCTTCATTTCACTTCAGCAGAGAACATTTCTCTTAATATACAAGTTTCATGATACAAAGCTGCCTATTCCTAAACAGTACTCTGTTGATACTTTTAAATTGAACATGCATTAATCGGACACAGGGGCTGCGGCACAAGGGGGCAGGGGGTGGTCGCCCCCTTTTTTCAAAGTAATGAAAATAACGTGGATTTTACCTTTTTAAAAATCCCCCCCCCATTATTGTTCATTTGACTAGTTAAAAAAAAAATTTGGCGGGCAAAAAATGTTGGGGTTTTTTGGTCGTCGTCGGCCCCCTGACCCCCCCCCCCCCCACTTGTCTGGTGATGTTTGGCTTGTAATTTGGCAGGTAAACAAATTTTTGGTGGGCAAAATTTTCCCGACAAATATTCCACCCTATCTAATATTTTACCCTGGCGCCGCCCCTGATTGGAAATCAGATGTAATGTGAAATATAACACTATTTTTTTATATAGGTTTCATATATAGTGCTTGATCTAACAATGTTTCCGACTTTTCAACGTATCGTTTGTGTACAATCAGTTTCTGCAAGAGGAACTATTCTAATAATTAGTAATTACTGTTTGTTTTCAGAAGAAAGTGGTAGAGACGGGGAAGCACGTGAAGGAGGAGCAAACGAGACGAGGAGATATCGGATTCAGGACTTACTTCCGGTACTTCGGAGCTGGTGGCAATGCTTTCATCATCTTTTTGATGTTTTTCTTTCTGCTTGGTGCTCAGGTAAAACAGCTGACTTCAAGTAATATTATAGAAGCTAACTATCATATTTTTGTAGTAAGTTAAGATTGTTGATGTTTTGTAAAGGTAGATTTAAAGTTCTTGGTTTATAGTCTTTGAGGTGGTAGTACATTTGTTTGTTTGTTTGTTTATTTCTTTGTGTGTTTATCCGTTACGATTTTTTTTTCACTTTTCTTTTCATAAATGCAGGGGGAACTACAAGAGAATCATTTGCTTCTTTCATTCTAAAATAATTACTTAGTCTTCAAATATAAACAGAAAGAAGCAAATTCATTATAATGTTTTGTATGTGGGGCAATATAGAAGCGCTTTCTTCAATATCAGGAGCAGCATCGTAAATGTTTCAGGGCTAAGATTTATGCACGTAATAAAGAAAGAAACTGCCACTTTGTTTGACTAAAATCATTAATACACAATTTCATCGTCCAATAATAATGGTTGTGGCAGATTTTAGCTTGAATTTAATAAGAATATTTTGATCTCGGGATGGTGATTATAGTTTATTCAGTGACATTATATTAATGTATTTTTTTTTTCTTTACCTTTCAGATTCTCTATCTTATTGCTGATTATTGGTTGGCTTTTTGGGCGGATACCGAAGAATCAAGACAAACCGGAACCGAGGTACGTGTTTACTTGTTTGTTTGTTTGTTGTTGTGTGTGTGTGTGTGTGTGTGTGTGTGTGTGTGTGTGTGTGTGTGTGTGTGTGTGTGTGTGTGTGTGTGTGTTTGTTTGTTTATTTTCCGCATCCATCATAATCGATACAATGTATATATAATTACATAAAACATAAATGAAAAAAGAATGGTTATATAATACACAGAAAAGGCTAGAAAACCCATTTCAGATTCATTAGCAAAATGATTCTGTTTTTCAATCTTCGTTAGTCACATTCTCATCCAATAAACCAAATTGTTGTCAATTCCAGCTGACCGGTTACCCCATCTTCAAAAACGTCGATCTCACCACCGAGGGTTTTGCCGGTGCCTACGGCGGGCTGGTCGCCAGTGTAATACTGACTGGAATCATCCGCGGGCTTCTGACCTTCCGGGTCATGATCAATGCCGCGCGCACCCTGCACAACCGCATGCTGTCGTGTGTCGCACGGACGCCCATTCTCTTCTTCGATACCACGCCGACAGGTTTGTTCCCCGGTTTGTTCTATCTGACTTTGGCTTAAAGTAAAATGAAACCCAGACATTTTGCTGCATTCAGAGAGTACAGAACAATAAATCAAAGAAAGAAGTGAAATTTTGAGTAGTTTTGATTTAACCGTTCAAGTTTTGTGATTGTTCAAAGTTTATTAATCCTTATCATGGAGGATTCTCAATTGCCAATTCTACCTAGTTTTTGAGAAGAAATTTGTAGAGCTCCTCATTGTTTTTTTTTATTATTGTATTTCTATAAATAAAAAAACCTATTTCCTCTATTTACTTTGTTGTACAAGTCACAGCAAAAATGACTCTTCATGATTTTCTGAACCGAAATTTGGTTACCTTCTCACATTCTAGAATTGGAGATTTGACAGCACAACTGCCTCGTGTACTGTGTTCGAAAATGTATGTGTAGCCTATATGTGTCCATTCAAACGCTACCATGTAGGTCAGATACTCAGAAGTACATTGTTTTATGTTCCTTCCACATTCTAGGTCGAATCCAGAACCGATTTACGAAAGACATTGGTTTGATGGATGATCAACTTCCACTTACATTCTTCGATTTCTTGCAGGTAAAAAAGCTAAAGTGTAAACTGTCCGGTGTATCACAAAGTTCAGACAGAAAGCTGTAAAGCAAAATAATCAAAGCAAAGCAAATCAACTCGATTCATGGCGATATATCGAATTATTGTACCGTTCAAAATTTCAATTCCAACTTGGAGCTACTATTGATTAAAGTTTATTATGTGATTTCGCCATCAGTTTATTCAATACTATATTTAATATCACTAAACTAAGTGTGCAATCACCAATAAAATGAAGTTTGCCGTTAAACTGAAACACCATCAAACAATTTCCGCGAAACTGTTTGTCATTGGGGCATTGATAAACGTGAGAGTAAGAAGATATTGCAGGTTGCACAGTCATGCTTGAAATGCTATACGTTCCTGAAAATGCATGTCAATTGTCCTTTAAATATTGGGTTCAGGATTTGCAAGTCTATCACTTCGCTTCATTATCATTACCAAAAGGTAGTTAAATACTTGCAAATGGTGTGTTGAAAGTTTGAGATCCATACTTCATGAACTTCTTGTTTTATGAGAGAACTAATAACGATATGCTACCAGAATATTGTTATCTCCGTGAGTTTAAATTTTGCTCAATTTGCAGAACACGGTTATGTGTACGTTCGCATGACCAGCCGAGCCCTGCAGTCAGTGGATGGCTACGTACGCTAGTGTGGTCAAGCAGCTGAACTTGCGTGACCTTCATTTAGCGGTCGATCAGACAAATTTGGAACTAATGGAAGCATGGGTCGTCATTTTGCAAATTTTGAAGTTAACCTTCCAGATTTTCACCAAGACTACGTATTCTACCCAAAGGTTCTATGAGAGGGGTTTATTCATACTAATCTTCACATTGTGAATGAATTTAGCTGATTTCATTCATTTTACAAATTTTTGGCATGCAAATTCTGAAATAATCTGTAAGCATAAATACATTTATATCAAGTTGTAGTATATTTTTTTACTACATATATTTCATGAAACATACTATCATGTCCCATTCTATTCGGCAGATTTCTCTTCAGATCATCGGTACTGTTTTCATCACGATGGTCATTAGTTATTATACAATTATCGCCGTCGTACCTCTGTGTATTGTCCTCTACCTTTTGACGAGATATGCTGTACTCACAACAACTTCAGTGAAGCGGCTCGATGGAGTTGGTAAATTTCGTGTAATATATCTCATGGGATAGGGAACAGAAAGATTGAAAACTGGAACGAGTAGCAGAATGTGATCTTTTTCACTCGAATTTAACTACAGTAATTAATGAATACATACAGTGATTAATAATTATAATATATCTTATATGGTTTAACTTTTGATGATAACGAAGTCGTCCGTATATTGGTGTAAAATTAAATCTAATAATCTCACTGATCCCTCCACTACTTTTCCTCTTTCTTCTTTGTTTTCCTTCTTAGACTTATATAGATATTAAATTAACAAATGAAATAGAATCTTACATAAGACGTGTATTATTACATCCTCATTCCTCTCCTTTCGGTTTTCTTCCCCACCTTTCGTTTTGGTTATTCTTTTTTCTCCTCCTCTTCTTCTTCTTCTTCTTCTTCATCTTCTTCTTCCTCTTCTTCCTCTTCTTCTTCCTCTTCTTCTTCTTCCTCTTCTTCTTCCTCTTCTTCTTCCTCTTCTTCTTCCTTCTTCTCTTCCTCTCTTCTTCCCTCTTCTTCTTCTCTCTTCTTCTTCTTCTTCTTCTTCTTCTTCTTCTTCTCTATTCTTCTTCTTCTTGTTCTTCTTCGTTTTCTTCTTCTTCTTCTTCTTCTTCTTCTTCTTCTTTCTTCTTCTTCTTCTTCTTCCTAAGCAAGCCTCACCGATAACAACATTCAAAAAATTGATTCACATTTCAATATGAAAACTGTACCCAGCACACTCGAAGAAAAAGCAGGATCTTTAAAGGTAGCTTTTAAGTCCATTTTGTTAAAATAACGATACCATTTTCGTATAAATACCATTTCAACGTAGACACGGTTCTTTATGACAAAAAGTTTGACAGGATGGTGATAGTCAGTCCTCTGTAAACTTTTGAATGGTGCTAAGATGCACCAAAATTGTACTAATTCACCCCGACAATGGTGCCGCTATTTTTACAAAATGGGAACCTTTTAAGAACCATTTTACTTACCATTTATCACATAGCTCGTAGTCCAGTATTCTCACACACGACCAGTTCTCTTCACGGTCTCTGGACGATACGTGCCTACCAGAAACAGCCTGACTTCATCCAACAGTTCTACCGACACCAGGATCATCATACAGAAACCTGGTTCATGTATATTTCTACCAGTCGCTGGTTCGGATTGCGTCTAGATCTCCTCGTGTTCATTTTCACCTCCGTTGTGGCCATTTCCTGCGTGCCGCTTGCTGTTTGTGAGTTGTATTTTTTATCCCCTTTTTTAACTACACAAAAAGCGTTAGTTCTCACTGATTTTATTTTTTTTAAATAAAATACACATAATGCATTTTCTTGAGTATTCTGTTTTGTTTTGTTTTTTGTTGTTGTTTAACAAATTTCGTGAATTAGCATTAATCTCATATAAACCTTTCAATAGATATCACTTAATAGATACCCCATTTCTGTGACTTGTGAATTAAATATTTAAAAAATTCAATTTATGTTTTAAGTCCGACTGAATAATGAAGATTTTGACAGCATTGGCTTGTCTCAAGTCGCGTGAAAGTTTGAAAAAAAAACCCATAATAATGGCATCTCAGAATAGTTTCCGTTCAGAATGTTTTAAGAGAATTAAGATCAGGCTTGTGTTTGATTATGAACATGAAATGACTTTCAATTTTAGAAGAACAAGTTACTAATCTTGCATTATATACCAAATCTGTAGCGGTGTAATTGTGTTTAAAAGGTGAGCGAAATTCGGCAAATCTCTCTGCACTGATATACCTACAAATACACTGAACAGTATAACCAAACCTCCTCATTTACTGTTCTTTTTCTGCTTATAATGTTTTTGCTTTGTTTTCTTGGGGGGGGGGGGGTTGGTTTGATTTGGTTTCGTTTGGTTTCGTTTCATTTGTTTTTCGTCAAAAGGCGGTAATCCGTCATCTTTGCTAATGGGCGTAAATTCCTTAACCGTAGTTGGCGCTATTATTATAACTTTGTTTCTCCATGGCCATGCCGATGTATGGGTGAGAAAGACGGCTGTAGACGAAGTGGCAATAAACCTGCATTGAACTCTGTTCTGAAAAAAAAGTAGGAGTTCAGGTAAGACTCGTCAGAAATCCTCGGAGCAAACTGTCTGGAGATGCAGTATCATGGGATCATGTTCTATAAATTCATAACGTTTACTCTTAATCGTTTTCCTTTTCAGCACTCGATGCAGGACAGGTTGGTCTCATTCTAACAAACTGCATAGCACTGAGCACCATTTTCCAGTATTGCGTCAAACAGAGTGCTCTCGTAGAAAATCAGGTATTTGTTTCATTTCATTGTCTTGTCACAATTTGCCCACGGGGTTGTTTTTATTAAATGATGAAAACTGTCATACATAATTTTCTCATGGACTTTGAGATACGGGGATGAAAATATGTTATCAATTCAAAGTACTTATGACAATGTTGACCGACAAAAATCAGAGACATTTGACAAAGGAGTATTCAATGTTGCGTTCATAACAATTAGCAGTCACAATTTTCACGAAAGTCGTGAATGACTCGGTGTTGAAATCAGTTAGTTTGGCATTTTTTGGATAAGCCCATTATTGCTTTCTGAAACAAGAAAACTCAGAAATCAATTGAGTTACTATGTGTATCAACTGAAATAAGGGTCCAATCGTGGTCTAAATTTGACTTAAAGGTAAATAGCATGATTGGAGGTATTCCTCAACTTGGGGTAAACCAATTCTAGAATTAAGTAATGTACACTATGCAAGGTTTCTGCAGTCTAAATTTCACAGTCAAAATGTTCATTACAATCACCATCAGCAGTATCTGTTGTTGTAGGCAAATTTGTTGTGAGCTGTCTATGGGATAAATTTCTATAGGGCACGAGAGAAATTCAATGCTGATATGTTCATGCTTGTTTCTCCTTAAGGGAACAAATTCAAGATAAATCCTTCCAGCTGGGAGATCCACCCCAGCTGGTGTATATGATTGTATATGTTCCAACTCATTTGGTTCTTGAGGCATTTGCAAGTGTTCCCAATCATGTCACTAGCCTTTAACGAGATAAAAGGGGGAAAATGCGCATGAAAATGCAGGGAATGGGTACCAATTTGCTGCACGATTTTGTGATATAATTTTCATGGGTGAACCAATTCACGGTTCACAATTACTTACAACAATCAAAGGTCTATAAGCACTTTTTTTGTTTTTTTGTAAGTAGGCCTGTCTGCAATATTGACCAGGTTGATTGGCAATAAAAGCTAATGGCAAGCCGTAAAGTACATTATGATCCAGCCATAAAAAAAGATACAATGGAAAGTCATGCAACATGTAACCACAATTCCCAGTAATGGTTTAATAAACATATAAACATGATAAATACATTTTGCAATCAAACAACAAATGATCGTTTCACAACCAATAAAGGAACCGGCCCCCATTTATTGGTATTGTGCATGTATCTACACCTACCAGATTTATCGATTTTACGTAAAACTGCACCACCTTGTATTCCAGAATGCGGGTCCATGTTAAAATACAAAAAGAGAAATTCTATCATTTACCTTTCATTAATATATAGGCATATCATGACTTATTTCTCAGACCTTCCAGTATAATAACATATAAATGTGATGGATTTGGTTTATAGATGACTTCAGTTGAACGAGTGATAGAGTACACCAGATTGCCTCCAGAAGCTCCGCTAGAAATCCCGGATAAGAGACCACCTCGAGAATGGCCACGGTCTGGAGCTATCGCCTTTGAGTCTCTGTCATTAGCCTACTCCAAAGATACACCAAACGTTCTTAAAGATTTCACCTGTCAAATCCTCCCAAAAGAAAAGGTATATATAAGTGTAAACAGGGTTATCATCAGAATTTTTGTCGCACTTGGAGAAAATTGGGAAAATGTCTCAGCTGGAAAAAAATTACACATAGTTCTGACAAATTTGCTTTGCAATCCTTTAGAGGTCATGCTTGAAACAAAGTTGGCCAAATTCTTTTTATTAACAGCTCTGCCGACGACCGAAATACAACGCCCTCTTGCATCACTATACAACAATTATGTCTACTGACATTTCGGTGCATGACGTCGCAATCCAATCCTCATCATGAATATCAATGAGCCAATTTCTTTGTACGCTGTCTTGAAATTGTTTGAGCACTGACTACCCTTCAATTTTCTGCATAGTTACGGGATAATTTATTCTTAGTTTAATTTATTACAAATTAAACGGACATAACTATGACGGTATCTCTTGATTTTTTTTTCTACTATTCAAATGACAAGAGGACACAAACATCAAAATCAGGTCAATACCATGCCCATCCCTCTTAACGTGCTTTTGTTGGGGAAAGGAGCTCTTTGCCAAGCGAACAATTTCACCCACGTGATATGTCTGTTGATACTTTTGGTGTATGACGTCACAATTCCTTTCATGGATGTGTGCACATCATGAATATTAACGGGCCAATGTCTTTGTTCGCTGTGTTCGATTTGTTTGAGCGTGGTGTATGTGTTTCTGGATAGATGCATATATTATTAGCAAGTTTAACGAATTTATTGTATGTAGCTATAAAGCGATCTCTTGATTTATTTTACTCTTCAAATTACAAGAGTCCATGAACATCAAATTCAGATCACTACCATGCCAAACCCTACTAACATCCTTTTAACTGTTGGGGAACGTTACTTTTTTACAACCGTACATTTCGTTACCGACGTAATGACTCCATGCCGTAATATGTCATTGACACTTCGGTGCATGACGTCACAATCCCTTTCATAAATGCACGCACACCATGCATATTTATGAGCTAATGTCTTAATTTGCTGCTTTGAACTTGTGTGAGACTGGTGTTCGTGTTTCCAGACAGTTACAGCTTTTTCACAGGTTAATTTTGTACGTCACTATGAAGGGATGCCTTCATTTATTTTCCTTGTAAAATAGCAAGAGGACACAAACATCAAATTTAGGCCACTTCCATACCAAAACCTCTTACCATGCTCTTAACCGTTGTGAAAGGAACTCTTTTACATGGGTAGACAATGTTTGGAACACTTAACGGACCGCGCACTTAATTGTACAGACCAAAAGTCAAGCACTGTACTACGTAAGTACGCTACACACATTAAGATCACATAATCACTGTTGTTCGTCATCGAATCGCAGTTAGCTCTATGGTTAGAGAGCTAGACTTCATATCTGAAGGTCCTTGGTTCGAATCTTGCTGGAAACAACTCTCTCGTAACTTTTTTTTTAATCTTTTTAAATTAGATTGGGGATGAGGTTTGTTCCGTCAGACGAAACTTAGAAAGTCAATACAGCTAGCTGACAGCTAGCTAGAAACGTCATACAATACACGCATACAATATTGAATAGTGAATATAGTGAATATTAATGAGCCTGCCGAATCTATGCCAATATAGTCTCAACCGTTGATCTAGGGCATCTTATGCCTATTGACCCTTCGGTGCATGACGTCACAATCCCTTTCACGGATGCGTGCACCTCATGAATATTAACGAGCCAATGTGTTTGTTCGCTGTGCTCGATTTGTGTGAGCGTGATGATTGTGTTTCTTCATAGCCACAGATATTAACAAGTTAAACGGATTTACTGTACATACTTATAAAGATATCTCTTGATTAATTTTAGTTTTCAAATTACGAGAGGCCATGCCAAACCCTATTAATATGCTTTTAACGGTTGGGGAAGGTTACCCTTTTACAAGCGCATCTTATGCCTATTGACCCTTCGGTGCATGACGTCACAATCCCTTTCACGGATGCGTGCACCTCATGAATATTAAAGAACCGATGTGTTTTTTTCGCTGTGTTCGATTTGTTTGAACGTAGCGTTTGGTGTTTCTGGATAGACACAGATATTTGCAAGTTAAACAGATTTACTGTGCATAGCTATAAAGACATCTCTTGATTTATTTTACTTTTTGAATTACAAGAGGCCATGAACATCAAATTCAGGCCACTACCAGGCCAAACCATATTAACATGCTATTAATTGTCAGGGAAAAGAACTCTTTTACAACCGAACAATTCGTAACCCACGTGTTGATCCAGGTCCTTGTATGTCTGTTGGCACTTCGGTACATGACGTCACAATCCCTTTCACGGATGCGTGCACCTCATGAATATTAACGAGCCAATGTCTTTGTTCGCTAAGTTCGATTTGTTTGAGCGTGGCATTTGTGTTTCTGCATAGACACAGATATTATAAGAAAGTTAAACGGATTTATTGTACATAGGTATAAATACAATTTATTTTGCTGTTATCAATTCACTACCTTGCAAAACGTTAATATTGTTTGAGACTGGCGTTCGTATTTCTGGATAGTTGCAGATATTTTTGTACGTGACTATGACGGGACCTCTTGATTCATTTTACTTTTTTATTTCAAATTATAAGAGGACACAGACGGGAAATTTATTTTACTACCAAGCCTATCAACATGTTAACAATTGTTGGAGAAAGGAACCGCTGCTTTCTAATTCTATTGATACATATTTTTTGGTACTAAACTTTGAAATTTGGCTCTTTGATGAAATATCGATTATGAGTTTAATAAACATTGGGCATTAAAGTAAAAGGCTAACATTGTGGAGCTTAAATCTAAAGAAATTGTCCAACTTTGATATCTGAGCTACATAGTACTGTTAAAAAATGGACAAATAAACACCCTAGAATACAACAGTTTGGAAAGTTATACTGCCACTGGCAGAGATATGTATGAATATACAATTTCCACTCCGATGGAGGATAAAATAGCCTAGATCTGCACACCGTAAGTCTATGACAGGAAATAGGCAGGTGAGTCCCGTCAACTTGAGTGCTTGTAGATTTTCATTTTTTTTTAAGCACTAAATCATCACTTTGAAATACAATTTTTCCAGGGCTTCATTTTAAGACCTCCTCAAAGACACCTGGAGCATGGAGGAATATGTAGCTCACATTTTTTTAAAAAAAAAACCTGTGGTCATTGTTAGCCCGTGGCTTTAATGCGTATGTTCATACAAATCATCCAAGTCGTATTATTTTCAACTTGAACGTACTGCAGATCGGGATAGTTGGAAGAACAGGGGCGGGTAAGAGTTCCCTCATTACTGCCTTGTTCCGACTGGCAGAACCCGTTGGAAATCTACTGATTGACGGAATACAGACTACAAACCTCGGACTTCACGATGTTAGGAAGAGGCTGTCCATCATTCCACAGGTAAGTGCTGAGTGAAGGGATAAAAAACTAGAGATTATCATGTCAGCATCCTGTCTAAAACGATATCGATGGAAAGTACAAAATTAATTACACCTAATTTTATCACAGGGACTCTTTTAACAAGGCAGTGTGGAGCAGGAAATAAAGGCCTTAAATTTATTTTCCGGAAAACTAAACGAATTCGACAGAGTGGACAGAGTGGACGAAGGGAAATATAATCAGGTTTGATAAACTCTATCCATGGCAAGTTATAAATTTCCTTGAGGGAGCGAATAAGTTATGTACATGTGTCAGTAATATTTACGGTATTATATAATGGCAATTGCATGAAGATAATTGTAAGTATCACTTTACAACAATAAATTGTCGTTCCAACGATGTTAACAAGCATTATTTGATGCGTGCTTTTCAGTCGATTGACAGGTGATGTCGCCCTCTACGTCATACAATTCCTTCTGTATTTATTCGTAAAACAATCGGGCATTGACATGATTGGGTGAACTAAAAAAGGCCTCCAGAACCAAACTGGTTGAAAGATAAAACAGTGTATCACCAGCTCGAATGATTTGAATTGAATTTGTTTACTTAAGGAGAATCAGGCATGAACATACCAGTACTGAATTCCCTCGTTCTCGGAGAAAAATTAATCCCATAAAAAGCTACACAACAAATCTGCCTGTCACAAGGCATACACATGGTAGTTCTTTTAAAACATTTGACTACAAAATTTTCACAGCAGGATCCTTGCATATTGTGCTTGATTCTAGAATAGTTTTATTCCAAGTTGAGGGCTACATCCAATCATTTTCATTTATCCTATTTATTTTTCTTCAAACAGGATCCAGTAATATTTACGGGTTCCTTACGACGTAATCTTGATCCGTTTGAAGAGCATGCCGATGCATCACTTTGGAATGCACTCAACGATGTAAGTTTGCCTTGTACATCTCCACGTGCATTGGAGCAGGATAGCCAGTTTGGCGTTTTTTGACGCCAAAAAACACAAAATTTGGCGTTTTTTTTATATCGTTCGGCATTGAAGAATTCAAAGTGCACGCCAAACGAATTTTTGGCGGTTTTGGGCGTTTAACAACGGCATATCTAACTCATAAGACCCGATTTTCAGAATTTTCAGTAAAATATGTGCCACAAGGGTACAAAATAAGCGGTGCACATGTACTTCAGATGCAAAATCCGCCTGCACGTAAACCACGGCACTCAAATTTTCGGCTGCGGCAGAGGTTTCAAAGGTGTTATAAATTGATTACGTTATTTCTAACCATATCTAGGCTATGCTGCCCATAAAATACATGAAATGCAAATTTGGTGGGGTTTTTTTTGGGGGGGGGCTGGATTGGCGTATAATTTCGCGTTTTGAGAATCGGAAAACCTGGCAACCCCGCATTGGA